>JAJOZX010014520.1:67500-85958 GCA_023014485.1 Bathynomus jamesi | reverse complement strand
TAGATATATATATATATATAATTATATATATATATATATATTATTATATTTATATATATTCTATATATATTATATTATATAATATATATATATAAATATATATATATAATATATATATATATAATATATATATATATCTATATATATATATATATATATATACTATAAAAGGAGTTTATTTAAATGTCATGAGTAGTCTTTTCTTAAAAATTCAATTTAAACAAGAGTTGTTAAAAAATAAAGTTGACAAGGAGGAAAATTAGAGACTTAGATAAACATTAAGAAAGTTTACAATAAACAAAAACAAATTGGATTAAATATTAATGCAGCGAGTGTTCAATGCGTCCTCCATTATTATCAATGATCAACTGCAGACTTGTGCGCCAATAGGGAAATTCATTTGACAAAGTTAACGGGCAAAATAGTCATAATGTTAATAAACTTCGAGAGGGCATTTTAACAACAAGGAACGTGTTCGATCAAGGCATCATTTCTACAGCAATTCACCCCACTAGTTTGGGGTTTTACGTAAACCCCGTAATGAAACTTACATTTCTAGGTTTGAATTCAACAATTTATTGTTACTAAACAATAACAACAATTAACTTGCGTACAATAAAAGACATTTCCAGAAAAAACAAATGAGGCCATTAGAATAGCACAGGCGTATCCCCCGGTTCCCGATATCCCGTTTTCGCGCATTAACCAATCAGCACGCTGTATTCCGTGGGTGTGACGCGCCCCCACACGGGCTTGAGACCAAAATCATTAAACTCGGTTCAGTCGTTAGCTAGTAATAACGTTCGTTAACTTTAATAAATGCGTTTATCTCAAAACTTGATTTTCGGGCGTACGCCCTTTCTATTCTATACGCCTCAAATGTACTTTTATTTTAATAGGCCACGATGTCCTTTCAGGGCTAAAGACCAAATTATATGAAATAAATAATCCAATTGACAGCGTTATTTGTATTATTGTAATGTAACAAACTGTAATATTGTATTACTGTAACGTAACAGAAGTTGTAATATTTATTTTATAAATAAATTTATAAATAAATAAAAAATATCTTCACAATGTCTTTAATGACGTCACAATGGTTTAAATTAATTGTCTAATGTTCAATTATTAGTTCGTTTATGTATATGAAATCAATTAAATACTTATTCATAATTTATACGTAGGGCCTTCAAAAAGTTCCCGGAAAATATTTCCCATTCACGTTAGAAATTACATGATAAATCATAAGTCGACATGTTCATTCCTGTACGGTTTTGTAATAACATGTTAAAATTTGATTGCCGAAAAGGCAGAATTTGGAAGATTATGTCATTTGAAAGTTTAACCCCTCAGAAGCAACATGGAATCTTAGAAATCCGAAGTCAGAAGCAATATCAAATTTTTAGTAAAACTTGGTTGGAAGAAAAGTGATATTATTGAAAGTGTGAGGAAAGTTTATGGAGACACACTGCTCCCAAGAAGACCACCCTTTATGAATGGATTAATCGTTTTTCAAATGGCCTAGAGAGTATCGAAGACGGCACTCGAAGTGGAAGACCTTCAACCTCCATCAACAATGAAAACATCGATCGTGTGAGAGCACTAGTCGAAGAAGATCGACGATATTGTGTCGAGTTTATAGCTGACAATCTAGGCTCATCGGTGGGATCAACTCATTCAATGCGCGAGGATCAGCTTGCAACAAGGGTGAATCTCGCACTTCAAACTTTAAACAAGTGGGACGCTAATCCCGAAGATTTTTTGCAAAGAATTGTGACTGGAGACGAAACTTGGTTGTACCTGTATGATCCCGAAGACAAACAGCAATCCAAACAATGGCTGCCGAGGGGATCAAGCGGCCCCATCAAAGGAAAATCTGAAAGATCCGCTGCAAAGATTATGGCAACAATTTTTTGGGATTCGGAAGGTATTTTGTTAATAGATTACCTAGAAGGACAAAGAACTATAAATGCAATCTACTATGAACAAGTTCTAGAAAAGTTACATCAAGCAATTAAGAAAAAACGGCGAGGAAAACTTCATGACAGCGTTTTTGTTCCACCACGATAACGCACCGGCTCATTCGTCCCGAAAGGTAAGGGACAAACTGAGGGATTTAGATGGGAATTGCTCTCCCACCCTCCTTACAGCAGCCAGATTTAGCTCCTTCAGACTTTTTTCTGTTTCCAAATTTAAAGAAACACCTGAAGGGGACCCGTTTTTCGTCAATAGAAGAGGTCAAAAAGGCAACAACGACCTGGTTCCATTCAAAAGATGCTCAATTCTACGGACAGGGTTTAGAAGACTGGAGGCATAGACTACAAAAGTGTTATGATAGTGATGGTCATTATGTAGAAAAATAAAATCTGCACTTTTTCATTTTTTTGTTTTATTACCTTTTTATTAAGAGCCAGTGATGTAGTCGAGACCACCATGGCCGAGACCGAGAATGGGACCTAAGCACCCGAGACCGAGACCGAGACCTAAGCACCCGAGACCGGACCTAAGCACCCGAGACCGAGACCGAGACCTAAGCACCCGAGACCGAGACCGGGAAAAAAAGGTCCCGAGGCCATATGCAATTTTTGTATTTAGTAAATATTGTGTAATACCTAATTCCCAAGCTCTGTATTTCACATTCAGGAATAAAGATTCTAGAGAGATAATTAAGTGACAATTGCAAAATTTAGTCATAATTTATTCACAAATTCATAATTTGTGACATTTTTCAGCAGTTAACTGCCGACTTAAAACAAAATAAGGGTTTGTTGCATTTGAGGAACATCAACATACTCACAGTGATGTAGTCGAGGCCGAGACCTAAGCACCCGAGACCATGACTCCAGATTCCTGAGATCTTGGGAGCATTGCTCCAGTAAATTTGACCATGAGAAAAAGTAAATTTGGGTTTGGGTTTTGTTCATCCGCTAGACGTTATGCAATTTTTTTGCGTATACGTTCTTGTACAAACCAATTTTTTTAAATTACAAATTTAGTTATTTTAAGTTTAGTTGGTAATTCCATATTTAACAATTATTTTTATTTTTTGTTAAGCTTCAATGTTTTGATAATTAAAATTTTATTAAAACGTATATTTTTTTAATATAAAATTATCAGGATTGGACTATGTTCCATTGATCTCGGCCAGGTTTGATAAATTGGCCAGATAATTACTTGTGCGGTTTTAAGTATCCACCATGACTCTAGAATTGAAAAGTTTAGTTAAGTTTAACTTACTTTTACTTACTCTTCCTTACTTTTACTAAGTTTAAAGCACTTACTTTTACTTACTTTCATTGTACTATATTTACTTACTTTTACTCACTTTTACCATACTATATTTACTAACTTTTACTTATTTTGTATTTTTTCAGGTAGTCAATAATCAATAATGGATCCTAATATTGATGAAGTTGGAGAGAAAAGTGAGGGTGTTAAAAGGGGTTACTTTTGTGGTCAATGCAAGAAACAAATATTCAAGAGAAGCAAAACTGGGAGGAACATTTTAATTCCAAAAAAAATATTTGTTACAATACAAGAGGTCCCAGAGTTTGGGCCCACAGCTTAGATATTGCAGTAAAGAAATACCGGATGAAGTGCAGCAAAGAGATACGGCAAAGCAGTCATTTAGTTTGTTCACAAAATGTGCTAGTGCTAGACCTCAGAAAAATGAACCAACTTCATCAACTGCTAATCTAGAAAATGAAACTTTTTCACTAGATGTTTCACAGACTGAAGAAAGTGCTTCTCCTCCACCTAAGAAACAAAAGGTAAGTGAGGAATCTGCGCATCAGACTAACAAAACTGCTTTAGAGGAATTTGAAAATTCCCAAATCCAGAAGACATTGAATGCAATTTTGCGCCTAACAAAAGAAACTCACCAAGCTGTTGTGGTTAATAAAGAGAAGAGTCAAAATATGCCTTCAAGTTCAAGTGTTGCATCCAAATCTAATAAAGCAAAAAGCAACAAATTTGACATTTCATAGCCCATTTAAGCAAGTGTAAATCAATACAAGAAATCCTGAACAATGATTTGATCAAATCTACATTCAATTGGTGGAAAAGAAGGATCTAGGGCATGCTGATGATTCATTTTCAGTACCAAGTGATATAATGGAAAACATTGCAAATAGTGACACTAATATGCCTGATGTAGATATAGCTGTTGAGGATGAAGATGATGATAATCAAGAAGATATTGATGATGCTTTTGATGATAAAATGTTTACATTATATTGCATAGCTTGCACAGACCCCAAAGCATGTGCTTCAGACAAATTCTAACATAAAAGGTTACTTCAATGTTAAGATTTAACCTATGTATGCAAACAAGGAGAAAATCAAGAGAGATGGTTTAGAAATCTGAAAACCCACCTGAAGACACATTTAATTAAACTTCAGCATCATCAAGAGCTGCTGTTTATGAAGTGATGAAAACATCTTCTCGGAACACTACTAAACGCATAGAAGACTTGTGGCAACATCTTATACTACATAATGAAACAACACTGCATGGGCTCTATATCCAGTACTTCTAGCTGTATTACATAGGTCAGGTTGTGAGGTTGGAAATTTGAATCATAGCACACATGCGTGCGAGACAATTTGTGAGCTATTAGATAATCAACTTAAGAACAAACTGTAAAGTGGTTCTTAGAACAAACTTCAGTAACAATAACAGCTGACATTGGAACAATTTTGGGATTAAGCATGCTAGTTGTATTAGTTATGAGTGAAGAAGATAAGACTGTAAAACTTGCTGGGATAAATTTAGTACGCAGCAAATCAGGAGTTTATTTGGCCAATGAAATTTTTGATGTGTTGAAGTCTCCTAATCACTTGAAACTATCTGAAGAAGCAATTAAATCCAAGGTATCTGGAATGGTTGGAGATGGGGCTTTTTGTAAGGACAACGAGCCATTTAAAAACGAAATGAAAAAGTTGTTTGGAGAAAATTTCAAATTTCGATGGGACTTAATGCATCTTGTGAACAGAGCCGACGTTGATGCATTGAAGAAAATTTGTAAACTAAGTGAGCTTTTAGACTTTATTCAGAATCACACTTCAAATCTGAGATCAGGCCTTGACTATACCAATATGGTTCTTGACAATATCATTGGTTTTAAGAGACCAAAACTCAAACTGATACTCGCATGGTTAATTACGAATTTGATCAATTTGACAGATTTGTGGAAAATTGTGTGTTTTTTTGATCATCCACAAGAGAAAGAAATTAGTGCCAAGTTCTATGTATTGATTTCCTATGTAACAAAGATTATGTTGCAAGTAGCTCAAAAAACCACAGTTAGTGCAGAATTTGTAGAAAATATATTTTATAAAGAAGGAGGGAAAACTGTTATGTTAAGAGTGATGGAAACAATTTCCAATTAGCTAATGGAGGAAATGCAAATGATGTAGTTTCTGAATTTAAGCACGATACCACAGGGCAGCAAAAGGAACTAACAGCTGAGGATTACATCCTAAATGAAGTTTACAAATACATCAAGAAACGTTCTGATTACTACCAGGTTGCTGAAGTTGCTAGACCATCCAGAACCGATCTGAAAGTAGTTTTACAAAAGACTCAGTGATAAATTGGCTGACAGAATAATAGAAACAGCTGTGGAAAGGAATCACAGAGAGATTAAAGCATTTTGATAAAGATGGATCAACTGCCTGGAGTGAAGCACCAGCTGAAGGGACATTCTCCCATTCTTGGTTACATTGTTGAACACAAAGGATCCATTAAGCCATCTCATTTGACTAAGCTGTGCAGAATTGTGAAGGAGGGTCCAGCTCCAGGCACTAGATCTGCTGTAATGATCACACAGAAAGCCATTGATCAGTGGCCAAGCATACATGGCGGTAAATTCACAACAAATGCCTACATGCAAGGTCTAACATCGTCCACTGTTGCTGCTGCAATGAATAAATAAACTTAAGGTGAGTTATAAACTGTACATTATTGTATTATTATGTTTAGCTAAAACAATTTGTAATTGGTATGTAGTCAATTCAAGAGTTTACTATCATTAACCTATCTAGTGGTGTAAGGGGAAAAAAAGTAAATTCAGAGCTGTGCTCCAGTAAATTTTTTCAAATCTGGAGTCATGCCCGAGACCGAAACCAGAAAAAAGGGTCGCGAGACCGGTCTCGGGTCCTACATCCCAGTAAAGCATAAAAGGCCAAATAAAATAAAATAAATAGTCCAAATTTACAATAATTTATTCTGTTAAAATTATTGTAACAACAAAAACTAAAATTATATTTATTTCATAAATAAAAAACTATTTAATCATTCATTCAAAATCTGACAGTTTTGCACCCCTCCTTATAAGCGTATCATATATATATATATATATATAATATATATATATATATGATGAATAAAACCACGAAGGAAAGGAAACACAAAATGGTGCTCAGTGTTCCTGAGGATGTCATTAGACGAAAGCGCTTGAGCACCATTTTGTTTCCTTTCCTTCGTGGTTTTATTCATCATAAATATTTTTCACGTGTTACTTTCGTGAAATAATTTTCATATATATATATATATATATATATATATATATATATATATATATATATATATATATATATATATATATATATATACTGTCTCCCTTAAGCCAATTTTATGCAATCTGTTCCAACTATCGTATCCTTCATACCGAACTTGAATTTCTTAAGCGATTTTTTTACTTAGTATTAAGGGCTTCTCCTTGAAACTTATTGACAGAACCATAAAGAATTGTCTCAATTCAAAGTTCTCTCTCAAACTTAAAACCATTTTTTTCTACAGTTGAGAAGAGGATTTATTTTAAGCTATCGTATTATGGTAACTAAAACATCGTACAAGGAAAAGAAAATGTATAAATTAATCAGTAATTTTAGCATAAAAATTGACATTAAATTCGCGTTTAGTCTCTGTCGTAATTTGAGCTCAGTCTTTTCCTTTAAGGATAGACTTATCATCATATTCATGCCTCACTCTTGTGAGGATTGTACAGGGTGTTCCGTAAGTCCCTTTATCTCTGATGAACCTTTTCCTACATGAATAGGGTGAGGGTAAATGGGGACACCCTGTACATCGTTTTATTGTTGGAATGACTACTCGTCAATTACAACTTCGGATCGATCAACAAAGAGGCTAGAGCAGACGCAATAATAATAGAATTGCCAATACTTCGCACTCAAATATCGAAGAACATTCTCATGAGCATAATCATCCAGTCGAACCAGCTAAATTTATCATCATTATCCAGTCGAACCAGCTAAATTTATCACCATCATCCAGTCGAACCAGATAAATTTATCACCATCATCCAGTCGAACCAGATAAATTTATCACCATCATCCAGTCGAACCAGATAAATTTATCACCATCATCCAGTCGAACCAGATAAATTTATCACCATCATCCAGTCGAACCAGATAAATTTATCACCATCATCCAGTCGAACCAGATAAATTTATCATCATCATCATCATCCAGTCGAACCAGAGTGGATCTTAGGGTCTTTGTTAGCCTTAGCTTCTGTAGATCATCCAGTCGAATCAGATAAATTTATCATCATCTAGTCAAATAAATATGATTTTCCCCATTTACGGCCCATAATAATTTTTAAATATAAACCATATTTGAATGAGTATTCTCCCTTCAATAACTAATATTTTAAGGTAGTTGCAATAAAAACGATCTAGTTTTCCAACCAACCAACTAATCGGGTCCATTGGCAATCCTATTTGTGTTTTATGTGTCATAGCTTACACCCGATTTATTGTTGTAATTTTACCTATTATTTTAATTGTTTTAAATGTGAAGAATTATGCTTATTTTATAATATTATCAGAACTTGACTCTTATCATGGATTTATTGTAATCATTTCGGCTTCATTTTGTTTTATAATGGTAAACAACTTATCAGCCAAGTTTGTTTATAACAACCTGAAGTATAATTAATTATCGAAATGTGATAGCCATTATTTTTTTACAGCACTGATGATGGCAATAGAGTGCCAAAAGTTTTGCAAGTAAATTTTTTTTAAGGACTGGTTTTACTCGTCCTAATATATATATATATATATATATATATATATATATATACAGGTGTCCGAGAATTA
This sequence comes from Bathynomus jamesi, assembly GCA_023014485.1. Taxonomy (NCBI): domain Eukaryota; kingdom Metazoa; phylum Arthropoda; class Malacostraca; order Isopoda; family Cirolanidae; genus Bathynomus; species Bathynomus jamesi. The sequence continues at coordinate 77,834 of JAJOZX010014520.1, read as the reverse complement.
TCTGTACAATTTTTGGCTGTTATTAAAGTCAACCATGAAGTGTAGAAATTCAGTCTTGTCCATTTTACAGAGAATCTCATTAAGTTTTTTCTGATACCAAGTTTTGACAAGTTTTTTAGAAATTCCAGTGTGTCCGAACATTATCTGTACAATTTCATCTTTTAATAAAATTCTTCATAACACACGTAAAATTCTTAAACAAGATTATTTAGAATCTGTATTTTCAAAAGTTTCTTTATTAAAGTAACGTTGTTACAAACATTCGATATGTGGCCCATTATGATTCGCAAAACATCCAATCGATACTCCGAATGTTGCCATGTACGCTGCAGCATATCCACATCAATTCGCTCATAGCAGCTGTGATTCTTGCTTTTAAATCATCAATGCCTGTCACCCGCGTACATTTCTAAAAACTTGTCAAAACGTGGTATCAGAAAAAACTTAATGAGATTCTCTGTAAAATGGGACAACACTGGAATTTCTACACTTCATGGTTGACTTTTAATAACAGCCAAAATTGTACAGATAATTCTCGGACACCCTGTTATATATATATATATATATAATATTTAGGAGAAATCCAATGACAAGGAGAAATGTAAATGCCATGAAAAGTCTTCTTTAATGCGCAACGTTTCGAGCAAATACGCTCATCTTCAGGCTGTATGAGGCGTATTTGCTCGAAACGTTGCGCATTAAAGAAGACTTTTCATGCATTTACATTTCTCCTTGTCATTGGATTTCTCCTAAATATTAAATTGAAGCTCTGTAGAAGCAACCCGCACGATTATATTATATATATATATATATATTATATATATATATATATATATATATATATCAGTATATTTTAGGTGAGAAAACATCAAGGAAATATTTCAATAAATAGCCGCTTTTAACTTATTTTTTTGATTTATATTTTAGCCTTTTATATTCTTTTATTGTTTTGGGATGAAAAATAACAGAAATTTGGTGTGAGAAATGGAGGCAAATACTTCCACTTTCGCCAAACATGAAGAATTAATACTTTCACGAAAGAGATAACCCCCCCAAACATATATATATATATATATATATATATATAATATATATATATATATGAAAGAATAATATGTTATTATAATGAACTCATTCTTACAATAAAAAACAATTGTTTGTGCAGTCTAGACAAAATTTAAACTCAAACAGCGTGAATGCTTTTGTGCAAAGGCGCATATATATATATATATATATATTATATATATACAGGGTGGGCGGAAAGTAGCTCCCTATTTTGGATTGGTAAAAAAATACGTATTATCCATTTATTTCAGAAGAAATAATATGAAAAGGTAGGCATACATGGTAGGTTTTCTCTAAATTCAATGTGGGCTCCAACTCTTCCACCAGCTTCTGGAGCCGCCCAGAATGGCGTCCACTGACTTTAGCAGGAACTCCGGCGGGATGGAGCATGACTTCCCGAATTCGGTCCTCCAGTTTTCCAATGTCCTCGGTTTGGTGCGGTAGACTTCTTCCTTTACCCACCCCCAAAGAAAGAAGTCGCACGGTGTCAAGTCGGGGCTCCTGGCTGGCCATTGATGTGGACCACGCCGACCCATCCAACGCCCAGGGAAGTGGGCATCCAGCCACTCACGGACAACAAGAGCGAAGTGCGGAGGGGCGCCATCTTGCATAAATATCAGATCGTCGATGTTCTCCCATGTGCTGACAACCGGCCAGACCTCGTTTCGCAACATAGCAAGGTACCGCTCAGCATTCATGGGATAAAATTTTTCTGCGAAAACTGCATGACCGAAATAAACTTTCACAATATTTAAAGCAGAAAGAGACTACAAGAAGAAAATGGAAGAGGAAAGTGGGAATAAAGAACAGAGGAAAACAGAAGAAACGAAGAAAGGCAAAGTAGAAGAAAATCAAATACCGTCACACAACGAGGCCGAAACCATGCAGGCGAAAGAGAATATAAAGACAACAGATAGTATAAGGGCAACGAAGAACATTAACATAAGTAGCACAAATTGGACAAGAGGGCAATCAAGAAAACGGAGTGAAACTGTCCCCCAATAAGGAGCAAAAAACAAAGGCCATGAGTAAATACGGGGAAGGAATTATATGCAGATATTATATAAAAGATAATTTCAGATTTAAAAGAGGACAATGTATATATGAACATCCCCCGATATGCAATTTCCTCTACAATAATGGTCATTGTAAATTTGGAGACAAATGCAAATTCTACCACCCGGACATCTGCAGGACTTACGCAAAATATGGAACCTGCAAATACGCGAAAAATGCTACTATCAACATCTCCCGACGGACCCAACGAACAAAGGACAAAGTTTAAATGACAATACCAAAACAGGTAGGCGGAAACGGATCTCTCTCGGAGGATCATAGCGCAACGAAACAAGCGATATCAAAGGAAAACGAACTTAAAATGCACAGGGGGCAACGAAAAACAAAGACCATAAATATTGTCATGGCTAATATTCAAGGAATAAGACCAAACTAATCACTCAACAAAGTTTCGTACCTGAAAGGATTTATGGACGAAACAAGGGCTGACATCGCATGTCTCACAGAAACTCATCTTAAGGATTGCCAAGGAAATTGTGAAAACTGCGAACATTGTATTGATAAGAAAGAGAAATATAGAGGGCTTCAACTTACTAAGAGTGGATAGAACAACGAGACGTAAAGGTGGCTGTGCTACATATGTACATGAAGGTCATATGACAGAGACGCTAATAAGTAAATCAAACAGCTTTGTGGAACTCCTAGCAGTGAAAATAGAAAAACTAAACGTGATACTAATAGTCATCTATAGACCTCCAAACACCCCAATCGAAAAATTCTCGGAGGCCATTGATGACATCAGAAAGCTAATAAAAGTCATAAACCCTCCATCGCCAATATAATGATCTGCGGAGACTTTAACTTCCCATTTATAAAATACAAAAAGGTGGATAGAAAAAAAAAATATATATATATATATATAAGCACACCGGACAAAAAATTAGTCACCCTTCTCAGAATGTACCTAATAACGTGCGTGTGACGGCGCCTCTGGCATTGATAACCGCACGAATCTGGCGAGGCAGAGACTCTACGAGGTTGTGCATGTACTGAACATCGATTTGCTGCCACTCGTTCATCAGCCGGTCCCGATGTTCCGCCAGAGTCCGTGGGTGTCTATTCCTGCGCTTCACTTTCTGTTTCCAGCCTGAACAACACCTTCGACGCATTCAGGATTAAAGGCTTCATTGGACCTGCGATGTACTCGTCGCCTCCCATCATTGGAGAACAAACAAAAACGGGACTCATCGGACCAAATTACACGTTTCCAATCTGCCGCAGTCCAGTTTTTGTGCCTCTGAGCCCATTTATAACGTGCCAATTTGTGACTTGCTGTTAACAGCGGCCTCTTCCGTGGTACCCTGCTCCAGATGTCCATCGCATGCAGTTCTCGTCGCAATATCCGTTCGGAAATTGGTCGCTGAAGAACCTCATTGGTTTCTTGGAGCAATTGTTCTCTGGTTTGAAAACGATTTGCAGTTACTAGACGAGAAACATGGCGGCGGCCCCTATTGTCGAGAATTGTATTCCGGCCACAGTTACGTCGTCGATTGTCAGTTGATTGCGAACTACACCACTCTTTGTAAACTCGCTGGACAGTACGCGTTGACACACCAACAAATTGGGCTACTTCAGACTAGTGATGGGACGATGCATCGCAATCGCGATACAATCGCACATTTTTTACAATCGCAATTGCAATCGCATTTAATGAGTGCGATTGTTGCGATTGTGAACAAAAGATTTAAATCTCTACAAAAGTTGCTATGAAAGCTGCTCTTTCATGCGTACTTAAAGGAAAGTTTAGCTAACAACAATACGGAATAATAAATAATATAAATAAGTCAAAACAGAAATGAAAACGGGTTGCGAATTAGTTGAAAACAGAATAAAAAATTGGTTTAATAATACAATAAGTACACCTCTTTATTTGCTCTATGTAAAATTGGAATGTTAAAAAATCAAGCTAACCCTATGGTAGGTAACGCGTTTAGGTATATTTAAAGCATAAATGAGCGTTATGCGAGGCTAAAGCTAAAACATCGCAATCGCAATCGCGCGATTTTCAAATTCTGACAATCGCAATCGCAGCAGCGATTGTATGAAATATGACAATCGTCCCATCACTACTTCAGATATTTTGTGTCCGTGGGCTCTGCCAAACACGATGGCTCCTTTTTGCCACTGAGTAACGTCTGCCTCACGACCCATTTTGCAGACTATATCCAACACACACTTTGTTCTTCACCACCTCACGAAACAGATCTGATCCTGTGTGCTACGTCACCGCTACTTGCCACTTACCAATGCTACATCAGCGCCCTCTGTGTGACCTTGAACTTCCTACTATCGGTGCTATTAGGGGTGACTAATTTTTTGTTCGGTGTGCTTATATATATATATATATTATATAATATATATATATATATATATATATTAGGGCATTCCGAAAACACTAAGTTCGAAATCCAGCAACGCGCATATGCTAACTGGATCCATTTGTACTAGAAAGAAACCACACAAAAAATGGTCTTGATAGTCTCATTCCTTCCACTCCCCCAAGCCCCTTGTAGGTTTGGGTCAACTTGTAGAGCGTTGAAACAGCGTGTGTATTGACACGAGCACACAATCGACACGAGCACACGACTAGCACTACTCGTCCCCAAACACACACACAACCACTTTCCGTTCATCAACCCATCCCCACTAGGTGGGTATCTGCTGCCTGCCTACAAACTGTGTTATCAGTCTGACGTGTCGTATCACTACTAATGAGTCTTATTTGTTTCACATATGGCAACAACACGCAAGCGAGTGAGTTTGTGGCTTCTCGGGCACCTCAGGGAGGAGGATTTCTCTTCCATGAGACAGCTTCCCACCATGGGTGAAGTTGGAAAGCGTCTGTTTTTCATCCAACGAGTCACGAAGCAAAGCCTTCCAAGAGCATGTAGTGATGTGGCCGAAGAACTCATGGAGGTGTGGATAAAAGCATCGTTGAAGACATCCCACAAGCCATACATTGTTGCCAAGCTCAAAAAGCTTCACGAGAGGTACGTGAAGTTGTCTAATCACAAGGATCGACGAACGGAAACACAGCGAGCTCATGAACAACAGTTCTTGTTGGACATGGAGACCTTGTTTGATGTTGCTCACTCTGAAGCTGGATCTTCGAAGACAAATAAAGAGGACTGCGACTTCCTTAAGACCAACGGACAATGAGAAAGATGGTCATTGGCCCAGAAGACGTTGCATTTGCCAAAGCATCCAGGCTAAGGCAATGAAGCAGGAGAACGAGGAGCGACGACGACACAAGTCTGAGGAGGAAATGAAACGAATACGGGAGCCGGAGCATGCAGAGGCAGATGCAGAATTGACTGGCAGCTCGTCCAGCTCCACCGAGTCTTCGGGAGAGGAATTCACTCAGGTCAGCCACCGCCTCCGCCAATGTGGCTCTCAGCCAAAGCCATGATGATGGACCCTCGCCGGGTTATCGATGACCCCCAGTTCGTCGCGGCCCTTGACCGGACAAATACAAGCGTGCAAAAAGCCACACACATCGTCGCTCCTGCCCTGTCAGCAGCTGGGGTGAATGTGCGAGAATTGACGCTCTCAGCGACCTCCATTCACGGTGCCAGAACCAAACACGACACAGAATTGCCGAGGACATTAAGACAACTTTGACCCCCAGAAGCCGGCATTCTCCACTTCGATGGGAAGATCCTTCCCGACGAACGAGGTGGTAAGTCGGATCGCTTACCCATCGTTGTATCAGGAGAAGGCTTCGAAAAGCTGCTGGCCATTCCAAAAATTGCATCAGGAACCGGAAGAGCAATGGGAGATGCCATACTCACCGTGCTGGACAATTGGCCGAAGGTGAAACATTCATTGTAGGAATATGTTGTGACACAACGGCGGCAAATACAGGTCTCCACACAGGAGCATGTGTCACAATTGAAGAAGGCTTGCAGCGTCCACTCGTCTTCTTCGCTTGCCGCCACCACACTCACGAGTTGGTGGTCACTGCAGTCTTCGACAAGTTCTTTTCTTCCTCTGGCCCGAACATTCCTTTGTTTGCTCGCTTCAGGGATTACTGGAGCTTCATTGACCAGGGCAGCTACCATCCCTTTGAAGATGACCCGCAAGACCCTGACCCCTTGCAGACTTTTGTCTCTGATAACCGGAACAGTGTTGTTGAATTCATCAGTGCCAGAATTAGTCAGAAGCAGGACCGTGATGATTACCAAGAATACATGGAGTTGGCGCTGCTCTTCTTGGGGGCAACCGTCCCTCCAAGGAAGCAGAAGAAGAGTCTCTTCCGCTATCCCGGAGCATTCCACCGAGCTAGGTGGATGGCAAAAGGAATTTATTCCCTCAAGATGATCTTGTTTCGGAGGCAGTTTTCCCTAACGCCGTCGGAAGAGAAGGCGCTGCGACGCATCAACGTATTCTCCACTAAGATTTACCTTCGAGCGTCGTTTGAGCACCCAGTGGCGTCGATGCTCCTCGAAACGACATCGAGCTCCTCCGACAGCTTGAAGGATACAAGACCAAAGACGAGGCAGTTTGCAACCATTGCGATAGCCAAGGCTCAGAACCACCTCTGGTACCTCAGTGAAGACCTTGTTGGTCTCGCCTTTTTCTCGGATAAGGTAGACAATTTGGAAAAGAAGCATATGCTTAAAAATCTCCATGAGGTCCCTGCGCGCAAGAAGGGGCTAAGAAAATTCGAGTCAAAGTGCATGAAATCGCCGTATCTGCTCACTCTCCCAGACTTCGTGACTAAACGGACTGTTAACTTCTTCAAATGCATGGGACTCAAGTTCCCCACTACCTGGAGGACCTGGTGGCGATGAAGGCGAGAGTTAGGCCATTCGGGTCGTCAATGACTGCGCTGAGCGAGCGGTGAAGCTCGCAACTGACTTCAACAGCTCGATCACCCAGCGCGAAGACGAGAAAGAATTGGCATTCCAAGTGATCGAGCATCATCGAAGACCATGCCCAGTGCAAAGAAGTCCCATTACATATGATCCCTATGGATATGTTGGTAAATTTTTCATTGTTTTCTTAATGTGTTTGAAAAGACTAAGGTTTCTGTTAATTGTTTTGGATGTAAAGTTACGGAAGTACATTTTTTGCTCAGCTGATTCCATGATCTCTCCAATAAGACTTGGAGGAGGCTCTTGGGGACCAGTAAATATTACTCAATTTAATAAAATTTTTTTGTGTGTTGTTCAGTAATAAATGGACTTGATTAAACACGTGTGTGTATTGAATTCCAAACGTTGTAGATCACCCCTATAACCGCAGAATGCCCTATTATATATATATATATATATATATATTATATATATATATATATATATATATATATATATATATACCAGGACAAGGAGGGCACAAGAGGAGACCAGGAGCAAGCAAAAATGTTGATGGCTCTCACAAACAAGTTTTATGCTGACACAGGAGGTAACAGAAAATACCAGAAAAATAACTGCCGAGATCTGGTATTCACTAATAACACGAACTTGATTGGTGATGTAAAAATAACCCCAACTATTATCTCAGACCACAACTTAATCGAGATATCAACATACATGACGATAACATTAAAAGACAATACACATATTGAGGAAAGAAGCAAATTTAGGACTTTTAACTTAAACTCCAAGACTATAAATTGGGAAGCAATCAGATCGCACATGGCCCAAATAGAGTGGAGAACAGTTTTAGAGAAAAAAAAACAAATGAAGAAACGCTAACAACCTTGGAAGCAAAGACGCTGATAATTTTAGAAAAATATGCTTCGAAATCACAGCCAAAAAGAAAGAGGAGCTGGCTAGAGAAGCAAAAGAGAATATTCCGCAAAAGAAAGAGAGTGGAGGCGAAGTTAGCCAACTGAGGAGATAATGCCAGGAAAGTAATACGAGAAAAACTGGAGGGTATCGATAGGGAAATACAAGCCCTGATTAAAGACCATACAGAGAGGGAAGATGAAAAGGCGGTAGAAGCAATAAAGGAAAATCCAAAATACTTTTATAGCTATGTGAAAAGGAAAACAAAAACGCGCGCCGCTATTGGGCCCTTAAGGAAGAGAAATAATGACCTAACCGACGACCCAAAAGAAATATCCGAAACATTGAGAGCCCAGTGTGAATCAGTTTTTAATATCCCAAAAAGTGACAAAGCGATACCTGACATAGATGCATTCTTTGAAGTGAAATTGCAAGGAAAGTGTATAATAGACTTTGATTTTACCCCAGAAGATGTAGCGAGAGCTATAGGACAAATGAAACCACATTCAGCTGCAGGTCCGGAAACTGGAACGCATTATTGATTAAAAACTGTAAAAATGAAATAGCTACACCCTTATACTGGATATAGAGATCCCTAAACACTGGGGAAATACCGAGCATCTTGAAAAGAGCAAACATTGTCCCTAGATATAAGGGAAGTGACATCTCAAGCAAAGAACTATAGACAAGTGTCACTGACGTCCCACCTCACTAAAGTATTTGAAAGAATAGTTAGAGAAAATTTGCTATTTCTTGGAGACACTGGAAAGATTCAACGAAAATCAACACGGACTCCGATCAGGTAGATCATGCCCATCACAACAATATCCTAGATGCACTGGAAGGCAATGACAACTACGATGTCATATACACAGATTTCGCTAAAGCTTTCGACAAATGTGATCATGGTATAATAGCACATAAAATGAAATATATGGGAATAACGGGCAAAGTGGGAAAATGGATCTACAACTTCCTCAGAGAACGCCTACAGGTCTTCAAAATTCAAGGTATATCATCATCAGAATCGGAAGTACACAGCTCAGTACCACAAAGTACAGTACTGGCCCCACTCCTGTTTATTATCATGCTAACAGACATAGACAGCAGAGTAAACAGCAACAGTATACTAACATCCTTTGTGGACGAAAGATCAACAGAAAAGTCAGCGATGTAAATGAAGTGGAGGCCTTGCAGAGGGACACGAACAAAATACACAAATGGTCAGAAGACATGACATTTAACACCGAGATATGTCAGCTCTTGAGATATGGTAGAAAAGAGGAACTTAGACTGCATGTTATGCTTCAGATAGACAGGAAATTCAGAGAAGCACGAAAGCGATCGATGACCTATGATGCGAAATTCGAAACACAAAATCAGATAGCGATAAATAAAGCAAAAAGAGTCGCGGGACAAGTACTAAGAACGTTCAAAAGAAGGGACAGGACATTAATGATTCCCCTGCTAAAACCACTGATTATACCAAAACTTGAATACTGCTCAGTTTTGACGTCCTCACATGAAAAGGAAGAAACTAATAAACTAGAAGAAACGCAGACACATTTCACAGCCAACATTGATGGCTGCAAAGAACTCAACTACTGGGAAAGACGACATAAACTAAATCTGTACTCCCTGGAAAGAAGAGAGAGGTACACCATAATCTACATATGGAAAATGATCGAAAAACTGGTACCAAACCTCAAACTAAACCCAATTACCATTCAAACAACACTGGAAAATAGGAAAGGCAGAATGTGTAGTGTTCCCAAATTAAAGGCCCGACAAGGGACCTCCTCAACACTGAAGGAAAATAGCTTGGTTGTCAGGGGGTCAAGACATTTTAACCAGCTTCCAAAGGACCCTAGAAACGTTACAGGGGTCAAAGTCGAAGTCTTCAAGAGAAGACTAGATACCTGGCTCAGGACGGTACCAAATGAGCGGGTGTACCTGGCTATATACGGTGGAGAGCGCAAGAAAGCAACTCGCTCCTCCACCAAACCAGACCTAGAGGCGGGGCCAACAGCTTGACCTTCGTATGAAGAGAGACCAACGCACAGAACAGCAACGAGGTTAACGAGGAGGTTATACCACCACACCACCACCAACATGAAAATAAACCAAACACAAGCGTATTATATTTTTGAACCGTTGATTTTACGAGCAGTTTTGGCTTAAAAACACTGTTTATAATACTGAAGTACGGAAGCACGAATGAATACACCGGTTTGTGGAGAGATATTGCAATGGCTCGAAGAAGTTAGTAATAATAGTGAATTACAAACTACCGATTCTCCAGGGAAGTCGTTCAGAGAAGAATGATTGTCAACATGACGTAATTTGACAGTTTAGCAATCAATATATTAGAATAGTTCATACACACATAAATACATACGTACATACACACATACGCCCACAGACATATAGACACATACACATACGCCCACAGACATATAG
>JAJOZX010014520.1:45000-65000 GCA_023014485.1 Bathynomus jamesi | reverse complement strand
AAATGCCCTTAAAGTTACACCATTGTGATAGGAATGCAGTGTGAAATCGTCCCTGTAATATGTAATAATAATAATATTTTGCGCATCGAAATAGTATATATATATACACACACCTTTGGTTAGCTTCCACCCAAATTGTTCATTCTGACGAAGCTCAAGCTTTTCACTCCATCTTAGACCTACAGTTTAACGTGGAATCCGAACCACATCCTACCAGCAGCCCAGCGTCTTAACCATTAGGCCACCCAGGGTACTCATTTATCTACCAACTACTTTCTTTATTGTGTGGAAGGATGGGCAGCTGGGTTTTGCTGCGCGCCGGCTGCCGTCACCGGGTCTCGATCCCGGGGCCGATGGATTAGTAGTCAGCGACGCTAACTACTACACCACCGAGGCGCTTATATATATACACACGAGGGTAATTCAATAAGTATCCGCACTTTATTTTTCACAACTATTTTCACATCTGGTAGATTATAAACACATCACTTCTCAACATAGTCTCCCTGTTTATCAATACACTTAGTCCAGCGATCTACAAACTTCCTAATGCCATCACAAAAGAATGTTTTTGGCTGTGTGCGTAGACAGTCATGCACCGCCTCCTTCAGGTCATCATCGCCTTGGAATCGCTGACCTCTCAGCGTCTTTTAGTGGTCCAAACAGGTAAAAATCCGAAGGTGCCACGTCTGGACTGTAGGCTGGATGGTCGAGAACTTGAAATTTAAGTTCTTGAAGGCATTTTCTAGTCTGTGCAGCGGTATAAGGGCGCATATTGTCGTGTAACAGAATAACACCTTCCCGTTGCAAGGAAGTTCAAAGCACAGCCGTCAGCAGGTAAAGTTATGCTAACACTGTTTTGGGATACACGAGGCCCTATCCTTGAACATTATCTAGTGCGTGGAACTGCAGTAACAAGTGCATCGTATTCTGACATGCTTCGGAATGAGTTAAAGCAAGCAATTCGCACAAAACGGAGAGGGAGATTGTCGGAAGGTGTTATTCTGTTACACGACAATGCGCGCCCTCATACCGCTGCACAGACTAGAAAATACCTTCAAGAACTTAAATTTCAAGTTCTCGACCATCCAGCCCACAGTCCAGACGTGGCACCTTCGGATTTTTACCTGTTTGGACCACTAAAAGACGCTGAGAGGTCAGCGATTCCAAGGCGATGATGACCTGAAGGAGGCGGTGCATGACTGGCTACGCACACAGCCAAAAAGATCCTTTTGTGATGGCATTAAGAAGCTTGTAGATCGCTTGACTAAGTGTATTGAGAAACAGGGAGACTATGTTGAGAAGTGATGTGTTTATAATCTATCAATTGTGAAAATAAAAAGTGCGGATACTTATTGAATTACCCTTGTGTGTGTGTGTGTGTATAAGGGCTACGTCGTGGCCAATGTCGTAACACCGCTTCCCGGAGATCAGCGAAGTTAAACGATACTGGGTCTGGGTAGTAGTTGGATGGGAGACCTTCCTCCGCGCCCAGATTATGTAGCGACCCGTGGTTCGGATCCCACGTAAAGCTGTAGGTCCCCTCCGTCATATGACCTTAGATGTTGCGAAGGAGGTTAAACAAACCCAATTTAAAAAAAAATTAAATTAAAAAAATATATATAATATACAGGGTGGCACAAAAGTCAGGAGTTAAAGGGGTTATCATTGTATAAATTATAAATCGCGAAAAGTCAGGAGTCAAAGGGTCACCATTGCATAAATTATAAGTTTTCCTTTTAACTAAAAAACTAATTTTATTTAAAGATAGTGGCGACCCCAAAGAACGGAAAAGGTCCCTTCTCTCTGCCTCCTTTTGCGCTATCCTGTATAATCACCGATGCATATATATATATATATATATATATATATATATATATATATATATATATATGAACACTAGGACCAACACAACGGCAAACATTTTCATTTATTTTTTGTACTGCAGACGTTTCGACAAATCTTTTGTCATCATCAGTGAATTAAGTCTTAAAACCTTAAAACAAAAAAACAAAAATGAAAATTACATCAATACAATATTAAAACCATTAAAATTAAAACCTTAAAATAAAAATAATGAAAATTGCATCAATACAAAATTAAAATCATTAAAATTGCATCACTACAAAAAATTAAAATCATTAAAATTAAATTAAATTACCTCAACAGGTAAAATACACAATGTTTACATCGACCTCCATACTTGACAAAACCTAAGAGAAAACTGTATGGTCCGTAAATCAGAAGGAATATGTCTATGAAAATCAGTTGGTTAGTTAAAAGAGCTGTAATTTGTAAGGTGAACTATTATTGTTAATGGAGGGTTTGTTTCTATAGATGTACAAAGATTCTAAAATTCGGAGTTCTGTGAGGTTATTGGATCTAGTTAGAATTTCAAACTGAGTTTTGTGAAGGGGATGGTTGTTTTCATTACTATGGTTCTAATTGCGGATTGTGGTGGGCTACTGGAGGTACGCCTTTCTCAACATTTGGGCTTATCAGTCCGTACCAACCGTCCCCTCAGTAGCCCACCACAATCCGCAATTAGAAACCATAGTAATGAAAACAACCATCCCCTTCACAAAACTCAGTTTGAAATTCTAACTAGATCCAATAACCCCACAGAACTCCGAATTTTAGAATCTTTGTACATCTATAGAAACAAACCCTCCATTAACAATAATAGTTCACCTTACAAATTATAGCTCTTTTAACTAACCAACCGATTTTCATAGACATATTGTAAACATTGTGTATTTACCTGTTCAGGTAATTTAATTTAATTTTAATGATTTTAAATTTTTGTAGTGATGCAATTTTAATGATTTTAATTTTGTATTGATGCAATTTTCATTATTTTTATTTTAAAGTTTTAATTTTAATGGTTTTAATATTGTATTGATGTAATTTTCATTTTTTATTTTTTTTTGTTTTAAGGTTTTAAGAATTAATTCACTGATGATGACAAAAGATTTGTCGAAACGTCTGCAGTACAAAAAATAAATGAAAATGTTTGCCGTTGTGTTGGTCCTTCTGTTCATCTGTAAGCTCCGTTTCCCTATAGTCCAGGCAATCTAGAGCAAAAATAGCTTCAACCTGGGCAAAATTGCTTCAGAAGCTTTCTAAACTGTTTCCAGCTCAGGAACCATTGCAGAATAACATATCCAAAATCCGACAAAATTGGACCCCGGGAACACCCCCAAAAATGAAATTCAAAATGGCGGACTGGCAGTTTCCTACGAAATACAATAAATTTTAATTTCGCTTTGTAGAGAGAGTTATGACGTTTTTCTTGATCAGTAAAATGTTTTAAAACACATTTTCGTTTCTAAATTAACCTATATGACACTAAAAATTGTATTAGGCGGCTAGTATTAAACTATGACGTCACGTAATGTAAATAAAATATACTGTATGGAGTGTATGTGAGAATGGACATTGCTACATCTTTATAAACTTTATTATATACAACTCTTTAATTCCTACTACCCACTATCAAATCTGCGTATTTGTGCTTGTCATTTTCTTTAAAACTGTTATTATGTACTCCTTTTAAATCTGCAACACAGTTTATTAATTTGTGTTTTCTGTTTCAGACTGACTCGGTGTACGGCTGACTCGGTGTGCGTCCGCCTTCAAGAATGCAGACCCCTGAAGAATTGTGCGTGATTTGTAAGGAGAAATTGGACAGCGGACAGGAAGTGGTTCACATCTCGCAAAAAGGAGCAGATGGTATAAATGCATCCAGCCGCAGCCGTGGAAGCGATGTTGTTGCAACAGCTGGAATAAGTGTTCACGTTGTATGTAGGAAAAGGTTTACGGATAAAAAGACCATTGAAATAAAGAAGCGACAGACCGCAGCCGAGGCAAATCCAAGGAAAAGTGCTCGTTTTCATGATACGCATTTTCCAGTGCTACTCACTGTTTGTTTTGTGATACCTTTGTGGACTTTTTTCCAAACACAAACCAAAATCAGAGCATGTCAAAATAAGAACTACAGAGTTCTCCGAAACCATAAAAAGGTGCTGCGAAAGCCGCTGCGATGAATGGTCGTTTAATGTAAAAGGCCGTCTGGAGTATTATCTTCGTGATCTTCCTGCTGCAGATTGTGTCTACCATCACACCTGCAGCGTAAATTTTCGAAGTGGAAAAAACATTCCTCGCGCATACTCCTCCGACGATCATGATTCGAAGAAAGGGAGACCAACTAATGAAGAGCAACACCAAGCATTCCTTCAGACCTGTGCTTACCTGGAAGAGAATGATGATGAACAACTGTTGATTGGAGACCTAATTTCCAAAATGGAGGAATATCTTCAAGGAAGTCAGAGCTCTGTCTACGAACGCAGGCACATGAAGAGAAAGCTTTTAGAACGTTACGGAGACAAGATCATAATATCAGGTGAAAGTGGGAAGGCAGATGTAGTAACACTACGAGAGACAGCTAATGAAATTCTTATAGATTATCACAAAAAGTCGAAAGAATGTGATATAGATATAGAGCTACAGAAGATGTACCTAGTAGAAGCTGCTGCAAAAATAATCAGAAGTGATATCAAGTCTGTCGACTCGCCTAGAAAAGATGTGTATCCATCTCCAAATGACATCACTGCAGAAAGTGCTCTTGATTACATTCCCAACAGTCTGAAATTGCTATTATCAAAAGCATTTGCGGGACAGGATGCTTCAAGAAAAATAGGTGCAATTGAGCAGAGCATTATGCAAGCAACCCGTCCTAGAGGATTACTATGCCCACTACAGATCGGTTTGTCGGTTCAGCTACACCACAACTTTAGGTCAAGGTACCTTATTGACGTTCTCCATCAGCTGGGTTACTGTTCGTCGTATGCAGAAGTAACAAGATTCGAAAGAAACGCGGCGCTGGCAAGGTGGGCTGGCTCTTTTACTGTTGATGAAAACACTGCAGTCCTTCTAGCAGCAGATAACGTCGATCATGATGTCTGCACTTTGGATGGGAAGAATACCTTTCATGGAATGGGTATGATTGCCGCAATAACTCCGAAGATCAAGATCCACCCTTCTATTCACAGGCGTAATGTTGGTGACAATGACATTAGGGAATATAGACACGCGAGAAGCATGTTGAGGGACATCTCATTCCGCGAACTTCCAGTACCCACTGCCACCATAAGTCGACTTAGTCTTCTCTGGCAGATATCTTCAGCAGAAAGATCAGGTCCAAGTTGGTCCGGAACAATGCAGGCAATTCACGGTGGATCAAGTGTCTCACATCCAGGTGTGGCGTCGATCACGTTCCTTCCCATCATAGATATGTCGCCAACTGACATGACCTGCATATTTTCGACATTACTATATTTGAGCAAGATAGCACGCGATCAAAAAGTCCCATGCATTATTACCTTTGATCAGCCTTTGTTCTGGAAAGCTTCCCAAATCATCAATGAACAGAGACCTGCAGGAAATTGTTTTAATGCTGGGATCATTTCACACACTGATGAATCTTTTGGGAGCAGTCGGTACTCTTATGAATGGTTCAGGATTGTCTGAAGTACTTCAAGAAATATACGGACCAAATGCCGTGCAACACATGATGTCTGAAAAAGCTGTTTCAAGAGCGATACGTGGTCATATGATAGTAGAGGCAGCTCTTAGTACCTTACTAGTCGCAGACGTTTTCCCTCGTAATGAAGATGGAACTCCTCATGACCTCCATAAGGAAGCTTGTGACCTGCTCGACGATGTTATGACCGCCAACAATCAGTTGAGGATGTGGAATCTTCGAATGCATTGTCTCAGATTGCTACCACTTTGGATGCGAAGAAAACTGACCTACAATCTACTTCGCAAACAAGTCAACTCTGGTTGGAATATCAGCGAATGATCAACATTGCACGTTCCTTGATAACAGCAGAAGAACCGGCTCGTGGGATTTGCACTTGCAAGCTATGCTGGAGACCATCCCCATAATTGCAGCAGCCGGACATCACAATTACCTGAAATCGATATACCTGTACCTGCAGAAAATGTTAAGTTTGCCTTCTGAAAATCCAGCCGTTAACAAAATGTTCCAGGAAGGTAAGTTTGTGGTGAGAAGAAGCGACAGATTATGGGCCGGACTCGGCACAGACCTGGTGATAGAACAAGTATTAATGCGTTCCCTGAAAAGCAGAGGCGGACTGACACGCGGAAGTGGATTTACAGACATCCAAAGGACAACGTGGCTCTTTTCTATGCCTCTGTGTTCCACTTATAACTTAGCAATGCAGAATACACCAGAGTTTTGTGGGAAAGTAGTGAACAGCACAAGGAAATGAGGGGAAGTAGACAAATCAGGGACAGTAATGACATGAAGAAAGTACTTGAACGTCTGGAATCCTTATCCCCATTCCATTCTACAGTACCTCGGGTCTCTGCAACATTGTAACAGGGCTAACTGCTGATCCTGGAGTTAACGTTCATCAATTGCATTCAATCGGTACGAACATTGTCGTAAAAATGATTGGGAAACAAGCCTTTACATATTCTGCCAAAAGATCTGACAAAGTGAAAACACTAGGATCTGCTTCTGCCGTTGTGATCACTGATG
Organism: Bathynomus jamesi; assembly: GCA_023014485.1. Taxonomy (NCBI): domain Eukaryota; kingdom Metazoa; phylum Arthropoda; class Malacostraca; order Isopoda; family Cirolanidae; genus Bathynomus; species Bathynomus jamesi. The sequence goes on along the minus strand of JAJOZX010014520.1, from coordinate 58,432 downwards.
CTTCAGATATAGATTTCACTCTGAAAACATATGGAAAAGCAATCATTGTTTTTGATGGCTACAGCAGCTCTCCTACGATCAAAGACATGACCCACAGAAGACGCAGCACCAAGACAAGCAGAAATGTGAATCTCAGTCCAAGCATGAAGTTTGTTGGCCAGAAGGAACACTTCTTGGCAAATGAAAACAAGCAAGCAAGCATTTATTTCCCTCGTAGGTGAGATGTTGAAGAAGCACGGGTGTACTGTTCACAACGCAGATGGGGATGCTGATGTGGACATCGTTCGTGCAGCAGTTTCCTCATCAGAAAATGCAACTACAACAGTAATAGGGAAGACACCGACTTGCTGATTCTCCTTCTGTACCATGCCAAGGACAGTGGTTTAAAGTTGTACTATCGCAGCGATATAAGACGGGGACCATCTCCTAATCCTGTGTATGATATTCTCAGCATTCAATCATTGTTAGGCAATGACATCTGCAAGTATCTCCTGTTTGTGCATGCTTTCACGGGCTGTGATAGCACATCCAGAATTTTTCGATCGGTAAAGCCAAAGCATTCGACACACTGATGAAGGTGGCTGAACTCCGTTCAGTTGCAAATACATTCTGTTCTGATTGTTGCCAACACTCTGACATTGAAGCCGCTGGAAGAAAGGCAATGCTTCTGTTGTATGGCTGCAAAACACTTGAATCCACTAACGCACTACGTCATCGAATGTTAGTTGAAAAGGTAGCTACAGCTAAATCTTTTGTTACACCCGAACGTTTGCCACCTACCGATGCGTCCACAAAGTACCACAGCTTTCGCACATACTTTCAAATACTAATCTGGAAGTCTACAGAAGAGAAGATCGATGCAGAACAGTGGGGTTGGTATGTAAAGAATTCCTACTACCCTACAGCCTGCGACAAGCCACCAGCTCCAAATTATCTACTCAACATGATCCGCTGCTCCTGCAAGACGAAATGTGCTACTTCAAGATGTGGATGCAAGCGTAATGGAATGCCCTGTTCAGCCGCTTGTGGCGAGTGCCAAATCAGTGGTTGCGATAACAACCCAAGTACCGGTAATCTATCCGATGATAGTGATGAAGAGGATTAATTTCTGTATGTTTGTGACCAGGTATCACTTCTTCTGTAATGAACATAACTTGAAACTGGGAAAAAAATAATTGTTGTATTATTGATTATAAAAATCTGTAAAAAGCTATATAACATTATATTTGCGTAATAACTGGTTGTGTTGTATATTGTGAATTATTTAAAACATTACAACTGAAAGAAAAAGCATCAAATGTATCTCTATAAATAAAAGCGTAAATTATATATATATTTTTTTTTCGTAGGAAACATCCAGTCCGCCATTTTGAATTTCATTTTTGGGGGTGTTCCGGGGTCCAATTTTGGATATGTTATTCGGCAATGGTTCCTGAGCTGGAAACAGTTTAGAAAGCTTTTGAAGCAATTTTGCCCAGGTCTAACTACAAATTGCCTGGACTACTAAGGAGAAGTCAATAGCTTTGATATATATATATATATATATATATATATTATATATATATATTATATATATATATACAGTGTGTGTGTGTGTGTGTGTGTGTATATATATATGCTCGTATATTGTATAAAGAACAACAAAACCAGTCCATTAGGAAATATTCATTTTCTTTTTACTTTCAACAACGTACTATTGTAATCCTGAAGGACGGACTGAAACAAAGCTAAAATTATATTTTAAATAAAATATATTAAAAATAAAAAATTTCTATAAAAAAACATTGAAGAAAAAAATCAGAAGAAACAAAATAATCAATTTACCTTTAAACTACGATTAAAATTTGTATAAGTCAAATATATTATATAAAATACAGGGTGTCCACACTGTCTTGTCACTCCCCCCCCCTCCAGTCAGATGCTAACTGATATGCGTTGTTCTTTCAGACCAATTTGAAATGTGATACCCGACAACTATATGATTAAACAACGCATATTGACTAGTACCCTAGGTCCATGAGCGACCATGTAATGGCAAAACCATTGAAAATATTTGTGCAGACTTCCAGGACCAATTCAATCGGGCAGCTCCTTTTTGGAGGAACTGTACGACCAATGTACTAGCCAATATGCGTTGTTCATTCGTATAGTTGCTACTATCACACATTTCAAATGGGTTTGAAAGAATAACAAAAACCAGTTAGTATTTTACTGGGGTGACAAGACATTGTGGACACCCTGTACATCCCTAAATATTAATTAAGTGTCAGAACCTTATAAAATATTAATGGCATAAAAAATGAAAGCACTATTGTGTATGTACAGTCAGATTAAAGTTAAACAGAAAATGGTAGGTAAAATTTTAGATAGCAGACAACGAAGATGGTGAGTAACTTTGGTGAGTTGTGGTTGGTTGTGGTTTGGTTGGTTATTACAAGATATTTATATTATGAAAAAGGGGTGTGTGATTGTGTTTAAAAATTAAAATTGTTTCCAAGAGTATTATCTTCTTTGCTTGCTTTACACTCGGATTTAAAATTAATATATTTAACAGGGTGATCCATTTCATGTGTGAGACTTCATACGCTTGAAAACATAAGTTTATTGAGAGGTTTATGGGATCGGTTGTCAAACCCCGCGTGCTCATCCATTCGTACTTTAAGTTGACGTAATGTCTTACCACCGTACGATGAATGACATTCCACGTGATTAATCCGTAAACAAGAGACGAACGCAGAGATCGGGAGCCTTTCCTTCACGCAAAACCAACTATTAATCGTACGGTTATTAATAAAAATCATATTTATATTATTGATATAACTTTTTTATCACCCTGTATACACATAGACATTACAAATAGTTTCACGTTAATTTATGAATTCCATTAATAAGTGATGATACTTTAATATTACATTTAAAGAGATAAGCATGTGGTAGTTCACAACTCACGTGATAACACTAACTCTATTAAGGCAATCATGTCAGTTTGGGTAAAGACGACGTTGTTTTACAATAGACGCAATTTAAACACGACACAAATAACCATTTTCACGATGGTAATTATATCAGTGGCGGAGGAACGTCAGTGCGCGAGGGAAGGAAGGGGGCGAAGTAGGATTGATTTAGCATACTACTAGACTACATTCACTAGATTGCGTGAACATGCTAAAGTACTACAGTTAAGAACTACCAATTTACGAAATATGTTACATAACCCAAACACAAAGCAAATATTTACTTACTTTTTACTCCGAAAAACGCGTTCCACCGCCTATGAATTACATTCGTGATTAATATAAGTGTAACACATGTAGTTTAGGAAAAATGTTCGCCTACAAAGAGTTTCTAAAAAAACAAAAAAATTACTAATTGGAGGGGTTATAATTATAAGCCTGACCTCCGTCAGGAATTACCACACGAAAGGTAAGGCGATATTCTCTTTTCATTTGGATATTTCATTCTTTTTGATGACGGTAATGAGGTTTCAGAAACCAAACTTAAGTATTAAGAAGTCCATTTTTTTTTTTTATGACTTTCGAAAATAGTTTTGGTGGAAAATATTTTCCAAAACTCTACAATGAATGTTAAAAAAGTAATACATACAATGTATCAAATTAAAAGAACGACTTCATGGGTTTAGCGTTCACAAGTCATTTTAAGAACGGTGATGACATGAACGATAGTTACCGAAGGAATGTTAAGTATGGGCTCAAAGGCCATGTACTAAAGCGCGAGCTCGAAACAACGAAGTCATCGGGTGACTATTTCAGTACACTTATAAATACGGTGTTTCACAGTACCCCCCCCCTTTCCAATATATATATATATACAGGAAGGAGGCCAAGGACGAACACCCCCAAAAATGTGCCCCCCCCCCACCACATAGGAGAAAGAGCAGAAATGATGGTCCAGTTTTTGACATGTCTGGACGTTCTGCGTTTGAAAACTTAGAGGTCAGAGACGGAGAGAAAGATGGACAAAGTAAGGTTGTTCCAGAGTTGATCAGTTGAGTAGATAAAAGATTAAAAACCTGGATTCACCCTTGCGTTAAAGAGTTAAACAGAAAAGGTGTGTGTGTGTGTGTATCGTAAAGAACGACGCTTGTATAGAAGAACGTTCCGCGCATGCGGGAGGTGCCCCCTCAGGGCATTGGTTTCTGCGCGTATGTAGGAGAATTACGACTTCTGATTGAGTGAGGCCCATGGTGTAGTGGTTATCATATCTGACCGGCAATCGGAAGATCCCGGGTTCGATTCCCGGGTGGTTACCTCATTTTTTCATTTGTTCGTTCTCCCTCCTCATCTTGCGCGGAACGTTCTTCTATACAAGCGTCGTTCTTTACGTTAATTATACTGTATGTTGTTTGCAGTTGAAAAAAAAAAAAATATATATATATATATATTCAGTGCTTCATTATCATTATTCGACGCGAAATAAAACTACGAAAAAGATTAATTTTTAAGAAAGGGAACTCCCGTTTTTATTTCTTGTTCACGGTTCATTCGCTTATTTTTATGAGATTCAATAATGAGAAAAATCTTGAATCGTTCATTCAGAAGAGAGTTTCCATCCAAATTAAGTATCCCGAGGCTTTACTAACAAATATATAATTTCTTTTACTTAATTAATTCAGATATTGAAGTGCAACAGACTTAAGCGCTCTCTCTCTCTCTCTCTCTCTCTCTATATATATATATAAAAGAGAGAGAGAGAGAGAGAGATTGAAACATGTCATAGTCTACGAAACATTACAATCAGCAAGGCCAAACATGAAATAAGTCTTGTACACACTCACAAACATTGTCGGCAAGCAGTGTTTGTAAACAGTTTGCGGAAAGAATTGCTGGAACACAAAACGGGCTTTAACTCGGAAACAAAGCGATTTCGGCCCTATGTTTATATAAGCTATTTTCATTGTTTTCAGGTCCTGAATCCATCCTGAAAGTGTGTCCCACATGTTATGAAACACCCTGAGAGAGAGAGAGAGAGAGAGAGAGAGAGAGAGAGAGAGAGAGAGAGAGAGAGACTATTTTTATGTCCGTTATTTTATAATGGATGTATATTTTATTATTGGGGTTTCTTCTTCAGAAATGTAACAGATTGAGGTTTTCATTCCGCATATACCTATATGCATATACTGTACCTATATATTTCTAATCTTTCATTACTTAATAACTAATAAATATTGTATATTAAAACCATTCTCTCACCATCTCATACTTAAAGCAATAATTTTTCTTAATTTCGACGAAATGAGATAAAGACCATCCCTCTACCAATAGACTATATAGCCTAGTAAGGCCATAAACCCCAGGTTCACAGTGGTTTCAGCAAGATGGAACACCTCCACACACTACCCGTGAAACTCGCAACTTTTAGAGAAAGCATTTTTCCGGGCGACTAATTTCCCTTCGTGAGCCAGTAGAATGGTCCCCATACTCACTTGACCTCGCAACCACCGCCTTTTTTTATGGAGTCACATAAAAGACAAGATTTATTTTACCAAGCCTAAGACACTTGAAGATCTAAAGACCAAAATCTATGAGGTAAGCAACAACATCCCAGCTGAGCTATTAAAAATTATGTCAAACATTTGTCTATGCTTGAATACCGTGTTAGAAAAAAATAGCGATTACACTGGACATGTTTTTTAATTAAGGTTGATAAACTCCTACGTTTTACATACCTATTGCGTTTGTCTTTGTGTCTAGATTACTTTTTTTTAGCTTAGAACATTTATTTAGAAATAGGGACATAGTTTTGGAACACCTGGTGTGTGTTTGTGTGTGTGTGTGTGTGTGTACAGGGTGAGCCGAAAGTCTGGATCCATAGGAAAATATTTATTTTAATACATAAATTACAACAAATGGTAAATACTTAAAATGAATATCAACTTTAACTCGTAAATGCGTATCCGTGATACTGTACAGTAGTTCGTACTCCAGTATAAATACTCAAATACTTTTTATTTCAGCCCAGAAATGGCTTCGAATCTAACAGAAGAAGACCGGGTAGAACTTGTGCTCATGTACGCAAGACAGGGCGCTACACACAGAGAAGTTGCTACCGAATTCAATAGAAATCATCCTGATAAGCATCCAGTAACACATGCGACTGTTGGCAAGTTGTTTAAACGTTTCAAAGAAACAGGAAGTGTACATGATCGACGGCATTCTGTCGTCCAAAAACTGCAACTGATGAAAATACCTCTGCAATGGTATGTGAAACTTTAACGAATAGTCCAGTAAAGTCAACAAGATTATCAAATGAAACACGCATCTCGAGAACGGCAATTCGAAGAATTATTAAAAATCATAAATTCCATCCCTAAGTGTCTCGATGTCAGAGGCCGCCAATTTCAGCATTTGTTATAATTTGTTGTTTATACTGGAGTACGAACCACTGTACAGTATCACGGATACGCATGTACGAGTTAAAGTTGATATTCATTTTAAGTATTTACCATTTGTTGTAATTTATGTATTAAAATAAATATTTTCCTATGGATCCAGACTTTCGGCCCACCCTGTATATGGTGAATCAAGTCTTTCCTCAAAGGTATTTATTGTACAGTTATTTTGGGGGCAGGATTTTTTACTTACCATTTACTGTATATGAGAACAATAATACTAATAATAATAAGGCAGAAAGCGGAGAAATGTACACCAACATGAGTAACGATAATGACTAGCTATTTTTTTATTTAAATTATGGTATTAAGAACGTGTGAAATTCTTTCATCGATACGATTTTTGCATGTTGCCTTCGAAAGCATATCGTGAGGGAAAAGCAATTTACATGCACAAACGTCGATCGAGTTCCTCTCGATAACTTGCAATTATAATTTTTATTATTATTATTAACCTGCAAAAGCTTTTTTTATGGGGGCGGGGTGAGTGTAAGGAAAAAAAAAGTTGCCTGAATTTTCTTGACTTAAATCATTCATTCATTCATGAAGAACAACTGTATACAGGGACAGTGTTCAAAGATTAATCACAGTCGTGTGTGACCTGTATCCAACACCATGTTGTTGACAAAGAGGGAAGGAACTTTCATTGAAGAGGTACATTTTCTTTATTGCTTTTGCAAATAGCCCATTCACGTTGAAGTATCACAAGGGTTTGTTCTTGGTCCATTATATTCCATACACACACACACACACACACACATATATATATATATATATATATATATATATATATAGTGTTATATATATATATATATATACACACAGTATATATATATTGGCAACCTTCATTAACTTTGGTTTTGCTTCCATCTGAATTGTTCATTCTGACGAAGATCAAGCTTGTTGCTCCGCCTTAGACCTACGGCTTAGCGTGGAATCCGAACCACGACCTATCACAAGTGTTCAAAAATTACAGTCTTCGCCCGGACTCGATCTCACGACCTCCCGATCAGCAGCCCAGTGTGTTAACCACTAAGCAACCCAGTGTAACCATTTATCTACCAACTAATTTGTTTACATGACTGAGCAGCTGAGTGAGCTAAGCACCGTCTCCCTCGCCAGGAATCGAACTCGAGGCCGGTGGACTGATTCGCAGTTAGCGACGCTAAAATAATGCCATGGTTTGAAATTGACGGTTCTTGTAAAATTTTACTTAGAATAAAGTTTGATTAATTTTGGGAAGGAGCAGAGAGGGTTATTAATCGTTGACTGAAAGAGAACATTCAGAATAGGTTATTAATAGGTTATTAATCGTTGACTGAAAGAGAACATTTAGAATAGGTTATTAATACGGTAGGTTATTAATCGTTGACTGAAAGAGAGCATTCAGAATATTTTAATATCTGAATGTAAATAAACTTCAGCAGATGTGTTTACATACTCCGTTTGAGTACTTTAAATGAAAAAACTCTTAAAACTCGATGATAAATTAATATTAATCATTATGTATTATTAATTGTCTTTTACAAAAATATTTCAACGTTTCTCGCACTTCCTCGTTTCAGGCACGTTTCCACATTTAAAACTGACGAAACATTTTTTTTTAAACCGAGTAAAGCAATTCTGAAAATTATTCATTATTTATGTTTATGCTAGTAAAACAAAATGATGTTTTTGTCATAATTTCTCGCGACACACTTTTGCTTTCACGGGACACTTATCGGTTTCACGGGACACTTATCGGGAATCACTGATCTTAAGCCTTCTGCAAATTACTCAGAATATGAAGCGTGCGATATAAAGAATTGACAACTGCCGATTGTGTTCACATCAATACGGGAGCCATTTATTCTTATCATTCATACGCATAGGAATTACCTCTATCCTCTATCGCTTACCTTAGTAATTCTTTAAAGACTGAAGCGAACCTGCGTATAATGGTCACGAAAAATTCTACATTTCTTCAACCGTTGCGAATTAAATTTTTATTAGTTTACCATCAAGATTGCAGAGTAGAATTCTGCAAATGCAAGAACCATTTTAACACTCAAGTTCTTCAGTCATAATCAAATAATATATAACCTTTGTGGTAGCAAATGTCTGACGGAGGAGACGTATAGCTACGCGCGGGATCCAGGTATGGGGGAATTACAGTTAAAAAAAATTAGTTAAATTACAATTACTTTGCATATACTCAATTACAATTACTGTAGTTGGCAAATGTAAATGATTGAATTAAAATTACATTGAAAAGTAATTAATTTCAATCACAATTACTTTTCATAGAAATACCAAATATAAATGAAAGGAAAGAAGTCTACCATTAATTTACAACCTTAACTTTTTATTTCCATACCCAATACCCATAGCGGGAACGTTATTCTATTTAAATACATATTTAAATCACAGTTCAATTAGCAGTTGAATGTAATTTCAGGTGAATTGTTCAATGTTCATTGGGTTTATTATCATTGTCACTGTGAATGTAATTGATTTCAATTGCAATTACATTTTTATTTAGTAAATTACAATTACATTTTTAGTTAATTTACGAATAAAAAATGTAATTAATTACAATCAATTACAATTATCTTATGCCTGGTGGGATCCACACCCCGGGTCTTCATATAATCTAGATGAGGAAGGTCACCTATCCAACTACTACGCAGAACCAACGTCGCGTACCTTCGCTGATCTAACGGGAAGCAGTGTTGTAACGTGGCCACGACGTATGCCAGTTGTTCTTGAAAATATTTACAAACTTGCGACATCGAGTAATTTTCTGAATGTTCTTCTGTTCCCAACGATGTAACCTGAACATACTTTAATACACAGTTGTAGATTCTCGTGAACTATGATACGTAATTAAGGAGCTGCAAAACATACGGAATTTCGTACCATTATTTCTCACACAAAAACCTAAACCTGAAATGTGTCTGATTTTAAATATACTGTGTTTACACTAGTAAATTAGGTCAGAATTAGGAAAGGAAATAATTTACAGATTCTTTTCTTTACAGAAACACACACACACACACACTCCTGCCTGCATATTTATAAACCCTTTACTCAGCCTGAAGAGAATCCATTAGAGTATACTAGTAAAAGATAAGAACGAAAACTGAAAGTGATTCCGAGCTGTTTACAAATCAAGGCAAGACAACGACGTTCGAGAGGAAGAGGGAAAAGAAAAGAAATCAAAGGGAAAGAAAAGGAAAAAAGAAAAGGTGGCTGCCACGCAACTTGTCTGGCCTTAAATGGCCTTTTCGCATTACAGTCCCTTCACAGCAGTTTGAGTCAACATTGATTCATCATCCTTTCCCATTCCTCTTTGTTAACAGTCCTCTTCAAGTGCAAAAAGAGACGCTGGTCTTAGGAGGCCCCCCCCCCCCACCCCACCCCGCCGCCTTTTCTAAATCAGGTTACTACAAGGGCAAAACTACCCCGTTACAACGAATCTTATTTTTGTTTTTCTACTTTTATATAGCGCGGATTTTAAGCTGTACACACACACACACACCTCCGCATAAGCGGTGTACCAACTTTTTTAAACCCATAAAGCGAGGTACCAACTTTTTTAAATCCATAAAGCGTTTTTAAATCCATAAAGCGAGGTACCAACTTTTTTAAATCCATAAAGCGAGGTACCAACTTTTTTAAATCCATAAAGCGAGGTACCAACTTTTTTAAATCCATAAAGCGAGGTACCAACTTTTTTAAATCCATAAAGCGAGGTACCAACTTTTTTAAATCCATAAAGCGAGGTACCAACTTTTTTAAATCCATAAAGCGAGGTACCAACTTTTTTAAATCCATAAAGCGAGGTACCAACTTTTTTAAATCCATAAAGCGAGGTACCAACCTTTTTAAATCCATAAAGCGAGGTACCAACCTTTTTAAATCCATAAAGCGAGGTACCAACTTTTTTATATCCATAGAGGCCTATCTAAAAAATTAATTAACTAAGTCTAATTTAATCTAATTTATAACTTAGGTGCCATCGAACCGAGAAGGGAATGATAGAGAGTTTTAGACGCAATTGAGGGTTCGAAGGGTGGTTTTTGTTGTCATTAAATAGTGAGGTACTCGTTAATCTAACTTAACCTAATCAAACCTTAACTAACCTAACCTAATCAAACCTTAACTAACCTAACCTAATCAAACCTTAACTAACCTATCTTTCTTCCAACAAAAAAAGGTTTCTAGATTTTTTAAATATTAACTTTTTAAAGGATATTATCCATTACATACACTACATTAAATCTCAAACATAACGAGTGCAAAGTATGTTGACCTTTTCTCCAAAACGTCTCTACTAATTTCTGATAGACGTCGTTTCGACTTTAGGAAACTGAAATAGGAAACGTTTGCTTCAAACTTTCGTTTGTATTGTTCATGCAGCTCGAAAGAAATTTATCTTTCATTCAGTGAATTTTGGACTGTCACTTCATGGCATCAGATGGTGCCACTGGGATACGTACATCATACATGCACTGTAATACGTTTCACACAAAGGGAAATTTCTCTTAACTACAGGAATAACCTACTTTTTGAGGAAATGGGATACCAACTCAATATTTGCCCGTTATTCGTTTTAACAGCTCTCGCGAAGGGTATAGAAAATGGGTATATACTTGGAATTAGTTCCAACTGTATTTTCATTCCGATCGCCAACCACCAGTTATCACGAAGACTTTCGTAACTGAAAACAGGAAGTCATTTCGACGGCATTTACCCTCGTTCCAGGACGAATGAGAACTAAAATCGTCATTGCATTGACTTTATTAACAATATACAAATGAAGCAGAACTCAGAATAAGAAAATTATAAACATGGACCGAACGAAAGATGAAAGGGTTCCAAAAAGTAATAAATTGGAGGTCAGAAATTGATCGAGAAAACGCGTGAGAGTGGAACCAAATAATGAATAGTTGAATACTAATTTTAAATACAACTTTTTTTTTTTAACCAAACGAAAATCATTATCAGAATGCAAATTTGCATGTCAATAGAAATTTTTTCTTATGATTATATTCCAACCACGAATGCAAAGCAACTTCAAGCAGTCACGAAGTAGTCCAAAACCGTCTTTATCTATCAAAAGAAATCTCTCCCAAAATGTCTAGAGATTACAGAGATGATAAGGAACGGTTTCAAAAAATGTTTCAATTTTGCTTCTAAGAATTATGTAGGCTATCTTTTCTATTATACTATTCTGAATAGTTCGTTCTCATTTCAACTATTATGGTAGTTACACTAACAAATAAATATTCTCTAATGAGAAGAACTGCTTCTAACCTAAAATGAAAATTAGAATGTTGCTGGACAAACACAATTCCGAAACATAAGGACAAGAGTATGCAAATTGCATAACTTACCTCACTTTTTAAAAACAAGAAAGAAAAAAGGTTGAGACTAACCAAAGAAGGAAAATATCACTAGTAAAACACTAATTTCGGGTGCGATTTGAACGAGTGTCTTTCGGCAGAGTATAAACCAGTGGTATTTAACCTTTTTTCGCACTGTTACCCTTTAAGCTAGCCAACAAAACCGTAATTACCCCCCTCCCTCCCTCTTTTAAATGGTAAATAAGAAAAGAAAAATTAGGAAAGAATGCCAAAATTTTAGTGGAACCATAACTCTGCTTTTTTTGGGACAGTGGCGCCGTTGTTATCCCCCAAAAAGGCCAAATTACACCCAAGTTAAATACCATTGGTATAAACACTAAAGTATGTTCTGTCAGCCACAATGAAAATGTCATGTTAGGCGAACTGGAAAGGTCGGTTCATAGTAGTAATTTTTATAAATGGTACCAAGTGACTACATCTTAATTTTTATTTGCATGAAACCATACACAATTTGATTCACACTAAATATCACATTAAATATCACATTAAATATCACACTAAATATTACACTAAATATCTAAGTCTGTTTCCGGCAAATAAGGGTGCTTACTACGACCGCTGAGCACGGTTGAATCTATCAAACAGATTAGTTGTCAGAAATTTAACCAAGCTGTTTGGTTATTTCGATCAAGTATTTTTTCCGGGATTACGACATCTGATCGACCTGTCATTCTATCAACAAGTACTCTGCGGGTTAGGTTAAGCTAGGTTAAGTTAGATTAGGTTAGCATAGGTTACGCTAACTTAGGTTAAGATCGGTTAAGTTAGTTTTTTAGAGTATCGATATTATATAGGTCTTGTCGATCCGGTGAGTACACACCCTTTTTTTCCCCTAATACTTCAAGTCTGTTAGGCCGTAAAATGTGTCAACTGAATCGCGTTAACAACCATATAAAGATGTACTTATATAAATAATTATATATGTAACTTATATTTACAAATAAACAATTTATATTTATAAATAAATAAATAACTTGCTATTAAAAAAACGTATGAAAGTTCCCTCAAAAACTACACATCTACTCTATTTTCCTTCTCGGAACTACAAAAATATAAAAAAAATTCCCAACTTTATTTTCCACTGATTAAAATTGAAAATCTGAAATTGGTCGACATATTATTATTATTATTATTATTATTATTATTAAAGAAGGAAATGTGAGTAAAATGTAATAATGTTCTAAATTAATTTTTTTTTATAAATTAAGGTACGGTAATGAAATTCAATTTAACCAATCCTCATACCAATCTCCCAAATGAAATCTTTCCGCGAGAATTGAATATTCCAGAATGTTCAGAATATTACAGAGTCGAAATTGTATAATGAACATCTCTCTCCTGCTTCTTTTTACTTCAATAATTAAGTGCGAAAAGTATCTATTTATATATAACAAACTTTCTCCGTAAAAATTAACTTTAAAACCGCTTTTCATCACATCCCTTTACTCTCGTTCATATAAACAGATAATTGGTCGAGAACATTTTTTTTCCCCCCCACTGTAACATCGATTAGAATCATCAAAGGCTCTCGAGTTCACTATAAACAAACAAACTTTGCACACGCCCTCAGAACAGCTTGCGGCGACGTCCAATTCTAGTGCTTGCTTCTGGGTCC
>JAJOZX010014520.1:0-42500 GCA_023014485.1 Bathynomus jamesi | reverse complement strand
TTCCCAATCCAGATGTTATATCTTTCATGTTAACTTGATTATAAAAATCGTTCGAGAATAAGAATCATTTTAACAATCCCAAACGTGATTTTTATAAGCGGCTTTGACTAGTATATATAGTGTGTGTGTGTGTGTGTATTCTATATTAAATATTTTTAAAAAATTTCTGAGTAATTAAACAAGTTAATAGGTGAATAATTGGCAACAATCGTACACCTATGAAAGGTGTGTTAATATTTCTCAGTACTTTTGTTAATTATGCGACATTTTCGATAGTTCGATGTTGGTTGGTTGTTTGAACCATTTTGCGTTTTTCGTCCAACAGAGGGCACTGAGACGCGCGGTAACAAATCTGTACCCATTTGGTCGACAAGACAATATCGACACTAAAACACTAACACCCTAACATAGCGTAATCTAACCCAAAATAACTTCCCAATTTTATGTTAAGTCGATCAGATGTCGTTAGCCCGGCAGTAACGCCACCAACCAACCAGGAAAAATATGTCCCCTTCAAAAGGAAAAATGGGTCGAGCCAAATACATTACTCGTAACGGGCTCGTCACTGGACCCCATTCTAATTTCACAGAGTGGCTTCGGGTTTAAAAAAGGGGAAAAAATGTGACCTTAAAAATTATTGGAACAAATCGTATAACACAATTTTAACTATTTTTAGAGACTTTATATTCATCAAAGGTTTTAGGATTTGTTCCAATATTAATTACATTTGGGTTTAAGCTTTCTCCTTAATCCACTGCCTCAGCACCGAACTCTGAGGGGGAAAGGCAAGTGTAGAGAAACTACTTTTTTTTTCATGCAGGGAAGAGGTGTCAAGGATGAATGCCCGCAAAAGCCTCCCCCCCCCCAGCCGTACTATAGAAGAAGCGACCTAAAATCAAGGTCCAGGGTTTTCGAGGTGTCAAGACACACTGCGTTTAAAAGATTGGAGGTCACAGATAGGGGGAAAGATGGATTGGCGAAGATTGTTCCAGAGTTCACGGTTGAGAAGATGAAAAATTGAAAATACCGATTAACCATTGCGTTAGAGAGTTCGATAGAAGAGGAATGATAAAGTGTCGAAAGTCTGGTGCTGCGTGATCTCCTTAAAGGAAGAGGCATGCAGTTACAGAGTTCAGAAGAGCAGTAAGCGATAGTAAAGATATAGTGAGGCAACACTGCGGTGAAGAGAGAAGGATTGAAGAGTCAGTAAGAGGCGGGGAATTGATGAGACAAAATGCCTTTGATTCCACTAAGTCAAGTGGGGCTGTGGGGATTGAGCCACCCCATACATGAGAAGCATACTCCATACAGGGGCGAACAACACCCCTGTACAGAAACAGCAACTGAGTGGGGGTGAAGAAACTGCAGAAGCAGTACAGCACACCTAACCTCTTGGAAGCTGTTTTGGAAAGAGTGTATATATGATCTTTCCAGGAAAGATCACGAGAAAACAAAACGCCAAGAATGTTAAGAGGAGAGGAAGGATTTAGTTGTGTATTGATGAAATTAAGGTGACAGTCGTATGGAAGACTGTGACGAGTAGACAGACGAACTGGGTTTTTGAGGCATTGAAAGCCACAAGGTTTTCTCTGCTCCAATCAGAGATAGCAGAAAGATCAGATGTCAAGTGCTCCATAGCCGTCCCACGCGAATCATAGAGTGACTGTTCAGAGGGACGCTTTGGGAAGTGGGTGGAGAAGTGAAGAGTGGAATCATCGTAGGAGTGAATAGGACAGGAAGTGTGAATTAAAAGATCATTAATAAATAAAAGGAAAAGAGAGAGTGATAGGAGAGAGCCATGAGGAACACCACTGTTGATAGCACTTTAGGAGAACAGTGGCCATCTACGACCGCAGCTATGGATCGGCCAGAAAGGAAATTAGAAATGAAGGCACAGATAGAAGAATAGAAACCGAAGGAGGGCAGTTTCGAAATTTACGCAGTTGTAATATGTATTTTAACACGTTTTACCATGTTCTTAGCTTGGATTATATGTAAAACTCGGGATTTATTACGTAAGGTTACTATATTAACATTAAAAATGGTAGTGATATTCATGTCCGGTTTTAGGGTTTCCAAATGTTCAGCATCGTGCGAGACACTCCCTCATTTGATAATACTGTCCCACACCCCATCCCGCAAATTGCACATCTGTACCCCCTTTTTTTAAACATTAAAAACATATTATTTACTAATATATGCTTTACAAAATGGTTCATGTTCGTAGTTATCGTTGGTTCTGTGGGCAGAGCTATCTCTGATGCCGCATGGTTGGCCTCCAATCACTGACACCATATCAGGACGAGTACCAACTGGAGTCTCTCTACATGTTCGGCTCGAAAGCCAGTGAGTGTTGTAGAAAATTGTGGAACAACCGAATTGTTCTATATATACTACAACCGACACCATCTCAGTTAGTAGCGAGTTATCCTCTTTAGTCCCTCGCCAGCGAAGGAAAAAAAGGATAAAAAGAAATGCGTGTACAAGTGAAATGGGAGACAAGTTACGACTAGATAAAGAGTTGCCCCCATAATCAAGGCCGAGCATTTCAAAGCGCTGTAAGTCATAATTTTCCATGGAATCTGATGAAGTACTTGTATATGATATGACCAAGCACGCAAAAAGCAAGTCTCATGAGAACGACAGACTGGATTCCGTGGACGATGAAGATGATGAACCTTTCGTCAACTCGTCCAAATTCAAAATTTGATTCTTTGGTGATAAATGACTGACCGCTTTTTACTCAGAGCAAGTACTAAAACATCGTAACGCTTTCAATTTCAAGTGACAGCAACTGAATTAGGAAAGGTGTACCACGGCGTGAAACATCAGCTCTTACGACAGCACAAATTGTGGCGTGAAGCTGGACAAGCAGCCTGTCAGCGATTCTTCCATCATGGTGACTTTGGGTCGGGCGGAGGCCGTCACAACAGCAGTTTTAGGAGCTTTTTATGTGAAAAGCATGAACTCGCTTCTTTTTACACTGAGTCAGCAACAAGAAACGGAAAGTGTTTCCCGTTCTTGTAACAGTATTTTCATCATAATGAGGTTGTAAGCTAAAGAGTACCTTCAGAGATTCTCTTTAGCAAAGCGATGAATCTGCAGCGTCTGTCGTTCATGCAGTCATTAACAGCGTGAAAAGCTTTGGGTTGAAAATTTAAAAGAATGTTCTGTTGATAACACCATAAGACCAACATAAACATTGGCAAAACTCATTCACTGTAAGAGCTTACCTAACAGAGCTTACAAAAAGCTTACCTAACCTCTAAGTTTGCTTTGTTTTGTTTTGAGCATCGTGGGATCAGATGCTCAACTGGTGAGGGTTTTCTCACTGATAAAAGTAATGAGTGAGAAAAAGTATACTGTACTTTTAAGCAATGATTACAAAAAGTTTCTAAGCCTATGTATTCCGCAGATTAAATAATAAGTTGATTGTTCTGTTTGATTTTTGTTTTCCATTACATTCTTTTATAGTACCTGTAAGGGCAAGATGTTTCCCATTTCAGTGCGAAAAAGTTGGCAACCCTAGATTTTATGTACATAAGCATAGTCAAATTTAATTATTATTTACTTACACAAGATCGAAGACTTCTTATTAGATATACGGTATATATATATATTATATATACTCTGTGTATATATATATAACCCACCTACACAAGGCTGGAAACTACCTTCTTCATCGAGATACCTATAATGTAAAAGTTAGCTGTATAAAAATTCTAACCTATCGTGCATATCATCTGCGCTCTTCTTTGTCTTTCCATCACGTAATTGCTTTTCTCCAAGCCTTTTTCTCCAATAATCTTTCCCTGAAAATCTTTTTCAAACGTTAGTTAAAAAAATTCTTGCCGATATTTGCATCTGAATCATAATCCAAATATTACTAAAGATGTTCAGTATTTAAAATTTTTATTTTGTAATTACTCAACAGCGAGATTACAAACTGATTTACTCCCACTCTTTACTCCTTTATATCCTCAAATCACTTTCCGTTTCATATTTCCGAATACACATAGCATCAAATCTTATTTTCGTCGCAAAGAGAAGCTTCCCAATAATCTTATCTCATCTGTGATTTATTCTTTTAATTGCGCTCGCTGAGAGACGAGCTACATTGGTAATACTGGCCGCCAATATAGACTAAGGATAGATGAGCATCGAGGAATCTCTAGTCGCGTATTACGTTCATTAAATAACCCTACCAAATCAGCTATAAGAGAACACTGCTTCGCCACATCCCATTGACCCTTCCTCCTTTCAGATCATAAATACCATTAACAAAAAACTAACTTACCACTCCTCATATTTTAGAATCTTTGCATATCCGTGAAGCTAAACTCACACTAAACGACTATACCGCTGCTTATGATGTGACCATTGTAGGATGAAATGAGGCACTCCTTGGAAGAAGTGGCTAAGCGACAGAAGTTAAAAAAAAAAAAAAGCCATAAAACGCAGTTAAAGTTTACCAAATTTGAAAGTTACGTAACTTTTGAAGATATTTCGTCAGAATATCTTCAGAAGTTCAAAAGGCAGTTTTTACTTTTGTCGCTTAGCCACTTCTTCCAAGGGGGACCTCAAAGTCATTTATACTTTCCCTCTGTTTGGTTAATACTGTTTACTTTGATGGAATGTCGTATACCTAAGATTGATGTAGATTTTGACGGTATTTTTCTTAACCTTTTACAGTGTTTTAATTGCCTTACTTTATCATGTTTGTTAATTTATGAATTTAGCTTATGTTTTTATCACATTTTAATATTTAACTTATTATATACTTATAAGTTTATCTCCATTAGCACTGAAGTTGAAGTATTTCCGAAACGTTTGCTTGCAATAAGAACGATTACTCATTACTTTTTCATCCTGGTCATATATATATATATATATATATATATATATATATATATATATATATATATAATATATATATATATATATATATTTTACTCGGATTTTGTCCGTGATAATCTAACAGACAGTAACTCGGAGAAGTAATAATTTTTTGTTTTTCAAATTTATTTTAATCACTTACACTTTCGAGGTGGGTGGGGGGGGGGGGGGGGGGGGGTCCATTAAAAAATTTAATGTTTTCGTTTTACCGTTTATTTTTTCGAAGTTCAGCCGCGTTAGGGTTAAATTTAATCCCCCAAAAAGTCAAAATTCAAATAACTCTTATAATATTTTACCCAGGTTTATATATATGCAAAGAAATCACAAAGCAATACGTGATCTTTTTAATAAGCAAAGAACCACAGGGAAAAAGAAAAGGAAACACGAAGTCCAAACTTCGTGTTTCCTTTTCCTTTTCCCTGTGGTTCTTTGCTTATATATAATTCCGATAATTCACTGGGGAACAAAAAAAAATGTTTTTCTTGGTGCCTGAGATTTTATACCTTATTATGGATATTTTCATGCCACTGATTCAGAAAATATCATCCATTTTGTTCTAGCAGCTCCAGTTTTTGAGATATTGCATACGTCATTCCTACTTTATTACCCTTCTGGAACGGTATTATGAGTTGCTCGTAAATCTAAATGCATCTGTATAATTAAGTTGTAGCTATGATTTTGCTGATGTTGCTGTTTTGCATGTGTATTGTACATGTACTAACGTGAATTCTTTCCTGTTACAGGTGTTGACATGGCTTCATCACGAAGAAAGTGTTTAAATCATCCAGATGTGTTTTGTTTTATCTGCGGAGAGTACACGTTCATTGAACAGAGAAAAACTATTACTGATTTTGTGAAAAAAGCTTATTTTGCCTATTTCAAAGTACAAACTAGGGGACCAAGATAAGCCATGGGCTCCTCATGTTGTGTGTAAAACGTGTACGGAGCATCTGCGGCAATGGACCAACGGAAAGAGGAGGTGCCTGAAATTTGGTATACCAATGGTATGGAGAGAACAGAGAAACCACAGTGATGACTGTTACTTTTGTTTGGTGAATATAAAGGGCATCAATGAACGTAACCGGAGTAAATGGACGTATCCTGACATAGACTCAGCTAGACGGCCTGTTTCACATTCAGATGAGATACCTGTCCCATCATTTAGCCATCTTCAGAGCTCCCTCAAGAAGATGATGAATCTGCTACTGACAAAGAAAGCATATGTGGGCAAAATGACAGTGATTTCGAAGAACCGTCATCAGTTGCAGAAGGTTTTAGTCAACACGAATTAAACGACCTCATAAGGGACTTAAGTCTTTCGAAGAAATCGTGAATTGTTAGCTTCCAGGCTGGGAGAAAAAAAATTTACTGCTGCCGGGAACCAAAATCACGTTATATCGCGACAGAGAAAAGGATTTACTGCCCTTCTTCTCAAAAGAGAACGATTTAGTTTTCTGCAACAATGTGCGCGGATTGCTGATGAAAATGGGCATATCGGAATACACACCAAGTGAATGGCGGTTATTCATAGATAGCTCCAAACGGAGCCTAAAATGTGTTCTTCTACACAACGGCAACAGATACAGATCAATCCCAATTGGTCAATTGGTCCCAATTGGACAGTAGAGCTAAAGATGAACACTGGGTGAGAAGACAGTGGCCTCTGAGAGAAAACATGGTGGTTGGAGAAAAAAATATCATCAAAGAAGCTTTGGTTGACAGAGAAAGGATCATATTGCCACCACTGCACATCAAACTAGGTTTGATGAAACAATTTATAAAGGCTTTGAACAGAGATGGGACGTGTTTTGGCTACATATGTAGAAAATTTCCTGCGCTGAGCATGGAAAAGCTGAAGGCAGGTATTTTCGATGGACCGCAAATCCGGCAACTCATGAAAGACCCGCGTTTCCAAGATTCAATGGACAACATTGAGGCACGTGCGTGGTCATCGTTTAGTATGGTTGTGAAGAATTTCCTTGGGAACTATAAGGCCGATAACTACGGTGAACTAGTGGAGAATATGCTCTCTTCTTTTTGTAAACTTGGCTGTAAAATGAGCATAAAACTGCATTACCTCCACAGTCATTTGGATCGTTTCCCAGATAACCTCGGTGATCTAAGCGAGGAACAGGGTGAACGATTTCACCAAGAACTAAGGACCATGGAAGAACGGTACCGCGGACGATGGGATACTCACATGATGGCAGATTACTGCTGGAGCATCCAACGCGAATGTCCTGGCACATCTCATCGCAAGAAATCTCAGAAACGCGGTTTATGTGAGATGTCTCAATGAAAGAACTTTTTTTGCCGTTCGTGTCTCAAGCTTGTTTGAATTTAAGAAATATCTTTCGTACCTTATGCTTGTTTGATGTTAATACACTATTTTTGCTGACATTCATCATACTTTTGTATTCAATTAACAACAACAGTGATTGCCAGTCAGCAATATATAATATTATATACATTATACAGAAATATATACAGATATATATATCATATCTTGATAAGCAGAGCTGATGGAGAAAAACTAATGTCATTTTTAGAATCAGCTACCTCAATATACCCAGAAACAGGTCTAACATCTAAGTCACCAAAAGTTGTGTTCCCCAGTGAAATTAATACAACCGCCATAATATAACCACAGTGGTATTAAGTGCCGCAACCTCAATTCTCCCAAACAAGAACGGACATCGACTTAGAAACGACCACTATAGAGAAAAACTGAACACGGAAATTAGAAACTCAATAAATATTTTGTACACAAATATTCAAGGTCTCTACACGGACCATACAGGCTGCAAATTACAATATTTACAGAATTTAGCTACCGAATCCAGCATAGATATTATATGCCTAACGGAAACACACTTGCATAAATGCAAAAAAGGCAGTGAAAACTGTATCGAGGATACTGAATTAGCATTGCTGGATTACAACATACACAGAGCAGAAAGAGCGGCTAGACGAGGGGGAGGGTGTTGCATCTACATGAAAAACACACACACGTGAAGTGAAGGTAAACAAATCAAACAGCACAGTTAATGTTGTTATATTAGAAATAAAAGAACTGAACCCAACCATTATGAACATCTACAGACCACCGAACACCACAAAAAGTGGATTCCAATTTGCTACAAATGAAATAGAAAACATATTAAAATTGCTTGAAACCCCAGCAACAAATATTTTAATTTTCGGAGATTTTAATTTCCCATTCATATCATGGAAGAAAAATGACGAAGTTATATATGTCGAGAAGTTTCATGGCAACATTACTAAAGATGATAGAACCCGAGCAACAATGCTACTAGATATTATGGAACATTACGTCCTTACCCAAGAAATCTGTGAAGCCACGAGAAAGGAGAACGTTTTGGATTTAATCTGGACAAATAACGAGATAATAAATAAAAAAGTAACGCACACAAAGTTCTCCGACCATAACCTCATCAATATACAATTGAAGTTAGCACCCAGAGGTCCGAAAACGCATCCTAGAGAGGCAGATGGAATATTTGAAGGCTTAAACATAAATTCAAAGAAAGTAAATTGGGAAAACGTAAATAAAGATTTAAAGGAGGTAAATTGGGAATTGCTACTTCACGAAATACTTCTACACGTTTGCGAAAAGGAAAATGCAGTGTAAGGAGAGTATTGGTCCGTTGATAGACGGGGAGGCCGAATACACAAATGACCCGAAAGAAATAAGTGAACTGCTTAGGGAACAATTTAACTCTGTGTTTAGCACCCCTAAGTCCGAGATCAAAGTGGAAAACCCAGACGAATTTTTCGACACAGATACTGATCAACCAAGAACGAATTCCGGCACAAACCTATTAATGGACTTCGAGTTCACGGAAGGTGATGTAATTACGGCCTTATCAAAGGTGCGAGAAATTCAGCGCCAGGGCCAGACACATGGAGTGCCACGTTTCTGAAGAAATGTAGAGAGAGTATTGCCAAACCGCTATACTTACTATGGAGGAAATCACTCGACACAACAAATTCCACTCCCCTTAAAGAACGTGAACATTGCCCCCCTATTTAAAGGTGGTAACAGCGTAATGCCCAAGAATTATCGGCCAGTGGCTCTCACCTCACACCTTATAAAGTGTTTTGCACGTACAATTAGAGGCAAAACTACCTACTTCCTACAAGAAAAAGACTTATACAACACAAAATCAACATGGCTTCAGGGCGGGAAGATTATGCCTATAACAGCTACTAGACCACCAGGAGAAAATATTAGAAACATTGTGTCGACAACAAAACATAGATGTAATATATACAGACTTTGCTAAAGCCTTCGATAAATGCGACCATGGACAAACTTAAGAATACAGGAATTACTGGAAAGCTAGGAAAGTGGATATTTAATTTCTTGACGCAAACACAGAGTGGTGGTAAACGGAATTAAATCGGAAGTCGTGAGCTCTGTCCCACAAGGGACAGTATTAGCTCCCTTGTCGTTCATAATAATGATTGCAGATATTGATGTAGATATTAAGGACAGTATTGTATCATGCTTCGCAGATGACACAAAGATACGTAAGGAAATATTGAACGAAGGTGACATAAGAAAATTACAAAACGACATTGAAACAATATTCTAGTGGGCAGAAGACTATGAAGTTCAACAAAGAAAAATTCCAACTTCTAAGATATGGTAATAACAAGGAGCTACACAAAAAAAGGGTACAAAACTATGCAAGCCAAACAGATAACACCAAATCCACAAGTCAGAGATCTTGGTAATAATGTCGTCAGATGCAGAATTCAGAGAGCACTATAAAATTAAAATTACAACTAGAAAAATAATGGGAATCATCTGGAGGAGTTTCCGCAGCAGAAAAGCAAACATCATGGTCAAATTATGGAAGAGTCTAGTCCTACCAATAATTGAGTATTGCTCGGTACTCACAAGCCCACACAGAAAACGAGACATTGCGAACATTGAAGCTATACAAAGGACTTTTACGTCTAAGATAGAGGAAACTGAAGGTGAAGACTAGTGGTCTCGACTACAATCCCTGGAACTCTACTCTCTCGAAAGAAGGGGCAAGCGGTACACAATAATATACATATGGAAAATACTTGAGGGCTCTGTCCCTAACCTTAGAAATGAAATAGAAACAAACTGGAATAAGGAGGAGGCAGATTTTGTACGGTCCCAGCTGCGGTGGGACAAAGGGCCATGAAAAAGAGGATGGAACATACCCTCAGAATACGAGGCCCAAAGCTTTTCAATGGCCTACCAAAAGAAGTGAGGAATTTCCAGCACACCGACCTGAATAACTTTAAGAACCAGCTGGACAGATTCCTGTGCAAAGTCCCTGACCAGTAGGGTGACAATAAAAATCGAAAGTTGGAGTTTTTTATTGGCCATTTGTTCAATGCTGCTACTACATGAGAAAACAATGTACTGTAAATATTAGGTCATTCAGATAATATTTAAGGGTGTCTCAAGTGAGGTAAATAATTCTCCTTAACACAAATTAATTGTTCATTACCTAGTAAAAATAAATTAATATTTTTTAATTAATGTAAATAAACGTTAGTTTTAGTTCATAAAGTTTAAGTGCAGGCGTACTCCAATCGTAATAAGTAATTAAAAAAAATATTAATGAATAAGGAGAATTATTTACCTCATTTGAGACACCCTTAAATATTATCTGAATGACCTAATATTTACAGTACATTGTTTTCTCATGTAGCAGCAGCATTGAACAAATGGCCAATAAAAAACTCCAACTTTCGATTTTTATTGTCACCCTACGTGACCAGCCATGCGTGACTGGCTACGAGGGCAGGAGGAGATCAGACAGCAATTCCCTCCACCAAATCCCGCAAATGAAGCGGGATGCTGCAGAGGAGTCGACCGAAGGTCGATCCTGAACCGTGGTTCAAACTCACCTAAAGTATAAGTATATATATACTGTACACACAGGGTGTTTCAGGTCGACCCTAGAAATATGGAAATTGGAGGAATTACTGTACTATGACAAACTTCAAATACCAAATACAAATTTATTTCCAAATACCAATAACAAATTCCATATTTCGAGGGTCGACCTGAAACACCCTGTGTATTTATGTATATGTATATATATTATGTATATTATATATATATGTACAGGGTGTCCCGTAAGTCTGGACCCATAGGGCAAAATTAATAAAATTACAAAATAGTCCCAGTTTCGCTGGACATGCGTCGAAGTGACTTCTTGGGACTGACAGCGAAGCTAGCCAACACATTGGTACTGGTTTCGTCTTCCGTAACAGTCCTTGAAGGTCCTCTGCGAGGCTTGTCAGCTACGGATCCAGTTTCCTTAAATTTGGCTATCAACTTGCCAACACATCTGTGTGTGATTGGTGCGCGGTCTGGATGCATATTGTTGAATTCTTCGGCCACTTCCCGGTGACTGCGGGTCCCGACCAGCAAAATAACTTGAACTCTCTCCTCTCTAGTCAGTGACATGGTTTACCTGCAACATAATAAAAAAATATATTATAAATCCCTATGGGTCCAGACTTACGGGACACCCTGTATATATATATATATATATATATATATATAATATATATATATGCAGTAAAATCACAGAACACGTGATCTTATTAATAAGCAAACAACCACAGGGAAAAGGAAAAAGAAACACGAAATCCGAGTGCTTTCGTGATATATTCACATCTTCAGGGACAAGAAATATATATATATATATATATATATATATATATATATATATATATATATATATATATATATATATACCATTTACGTTCCTTGCGTTGGTCTCTCTTCACACGAAGGTCAAGCTGGTGGCCCCGCCTCTAGGCCTGGCTTGGTTGAGGAGCGAGTTGCTCTCTGCGCTTTCCACCGCACATAGCCAGGTACACCCGCCTCATCTGGTACCGTCCTCAGCCAGGCATCTAGTCTTCTCTTCGACCCCTGTGACGTTTCTGAGGTCCTTTGGAAGCTGGTTAAAGCTTGGCCCCTTGACAATTTTCCTTGAGTGTTAAGGAGGTCCCTTGTCGGCCTTTAATTCGGAACACTACATATTCTGCCTTTCCTATTTTCCAGCGTTGTTTGGATGGTAATTGAGTTTAGTTTGGGGTTTGGTACCAGTTTCTCGATCATTTTCCATATGTAGATTATGGTGTACCTCTCTCTTCTTTCCAGGGAGTACAGATTTAGTTTACGTCGACCGCTTTCGTGCTTCTCTGAATTTCCTATCTGGAGCATAATATGCAGTCTAAGTTCCTCATTTCTACCATATGTCAAGATCTGAAATTCCTCAGTGTTAAATGTCAAATTGTTGTCTTCTGACCATTTGTATATTTTGTTCGTGTCCCTCTACAAAGCCTCCACTTCATTTGCATCGCTGATTTTTCTGCTGATCTTTGTATCGTCGGCAAAGGATGTTACTATAGTGTTACTGTTTACTCCACTGTCTACGTCTGTTAGCATGATAATGAACGGGAGTGGGGCCAGTACTGTACCTTGTGGTACTGAGCTGCGTACTTCTGATTTTGATGATTACACACCTTGAATTTTGACCACCTGTAGACGTTCTCTGAAGAAGGTGTGATCCATTTTCCCACTTTGCCTGTTATTCCCATATGTTTCATTTTATATGCTATTATACCATGATCACATTTGTCGAAAGCTTTAGCAAAATCCGTGTATATGACATCATAGTTTTCATTACCTTCATGTGCATCTATGATATTGTTATAGTGCTCTATAAGTTGTGATAGGCATGATTCCTGATCGGAATCCGTGCTGATTTTCGTTGAAGCTTTCCAGTGTCTCCAAGAAGTCATAGATTTTCTCTGACTATTCTTTCAAATATTTTGGTGAGGTGGGACGTCAATGACACTGGTCTATAGTTCTTTGCTTGAGATCTATCCCCTCCTTTATATATAGGGACAATGTTTGCTCTTTCAAGATGCTCGGTATTTCCCCAATGTTTAGGGATCTTCTCCATATCCAGTACAAGGGTGTAGCTATTTCATTTTTAGAGTTTTTAATCAATAGGGCGTTCCATTTGACCGGACCTGCAGCTGAATGTGATTTCATTTGTCCTATAGCTTTCATTACATCTTCTGGGGTAAAATCAAATCTGTTATACATTCCTCCTTGCAATTTCTCTTCGAAGAATGCATCTATGTCAGGTATCGCTTTGTCACTTTTTGGGGTACTGAAGACCGATTCATACTGGGCTCTCAATGTTTCAGATATTTCTTTTTGATCGTCTGTTCATTCATTATTTCCTTTCCTTAAGGGCCAGATAGTAGCGCGCGTTTTTGTTTTCCTTTTCACATAGCTCTAGAAGTATTTTGGATCTTCCTTTATTGCATCTACCGCGTTTCCCTCTTCCGTCTCTGTATGGCCCTTATTCAGGGTTTGTATTTCCCTATCGATACCCTCCAGTTTTTCTTGTATTACTTTCCTGGCATTGTCGTCTCCACAATTAGTTCACTTCGCCACTATTCTCTCTCTTTGCGGAATATTTTCTCTTTTGCCTCTCTAGCCAGTTCCTCTTTCCTTTTGGCTGTGCTTTTGGAGCATATTTTTCTAAAATTCTCAGCGTCTTTTCTTCCAAGGTTGTTAGCATTTCTTCAGTTGTTTTATTCGAAAACTGTTCTCCACTCTATTTGGGCCATATGTGATCTGATTTTTTCCCAATTATGGTCTTGGAGTTTAAATTAAAAGTCCCAAATTTGCTTCTTCCTTCCGTATGAGTATTGTCTTTAATGTTGTCGCCATATTTGCTGATAACTCAATTATGTTGTTGTCTGAGATAATAGTTGGGATTATTTTTATATCAGCAATCAGTTCGTTATTCGTGAATACCAGATCTAGGCAGTTATTTTTCTGGTATTTTCTGTTATCTCCTGTGTCAACATAAACTTGTTTGTGAGAGCATCAGCATTTTTGCTTGCTCCTGGTCCTCTCTTGTGCCCCCGTTATCTTGCTGTATAAATATATTTCTACCCACCTTTTTGTATTTTATAAATGGGAAATTAAAATCGCCGCCAGAGTATTATATTAGGGGATGAAGAGTTTAAGGACTTTATTAGGATTCTGATATCATCAATGGCATCCGAAAATTTTTCAGTTGGCGAGTTTGGAGGTCTATAGATGACTATCCGTACCACGTTTAGTTTCTTATTTCACTACAAGGGTCTCCACGAAGCTGTTGGACTTACTTATTACCGTCTCTGTCATATGCCTCTCACGTATATAAACAGCACAGCCACATTTACGTCTCGCTGTTCTATCCGCTCTTAGTACGTTGAATCCATCGATATGCAATTCTTTTTTATCGATACAGTGTTCGCAGTTATCGCAGTTTCCTTGGCAATCTTTAAGATGTGTTTCTGTGAGGCATGCGATGTCCGCCCTTTGTTTGCTATTTGTGTTTTAAAGAGTTTGGTTTGCTATTTGTGTTTAAAGAGTTTGGTTTGCTATTTGTGTACATATTTTTTCGCACATTCCTCCTGTTATCATTTGAAACTTGCCCTTTGGTATATCTAAACAGGTCAAACCTTCGTGAAATCTTCCATAAGTTATCAACTTTTTCATCTAAAATTAAAAGTTATCAAATATGCAAATCTGAAATTACAACGATTTGAGAAAGATTTTTTTATCAACAAAACGAACTGAATGTCTCTAAATTCATACACAGATTTACAGAAGTACAAAGCTATGTCTCTCACAAAGGGACTCTCTTCATGTATATTTAACTTATTTACTATTAACTCCAAAATATTTTTTTTTTTATTTTTTTTTTTTTTAGCTCAAATAGAATGAACATTTATGAAGAGGCTTTTTAAGATCAAATAGAATGAAAACATTTTAGAAAAAAAGGGAGTGAAAATAAACAAATGCAGAAAGAGAATCGTCGTTTCTTTCGTAAAGCGTGACAGTAATTTTCAGAATGAGATACGTTATGAAATCAGGAACAACCGAAACTGCACGCGACACAGCGGCGCGCTTAAGACGAACAATGTAAAGAACACAAAAAGAATTCATGAAAACGCAATATTACGATTCTTGCTTGACACATTTTCACTGAATCAATTAATAAACATTATAAGGTGCATTTTGGCGCTTACCCCAAATGCCAAACGAGAACTTTATCGATCTATGTTTTAAATAGGTTAGGTTAGTTTAGATCAGATCAGGTTCCTTTAAGTTGAGAGAGGTTATGTTAAATTAAGTTCTATTATCTGGCGAAAATAGTTAGCAGAAGAGAGAGAGAGAGAGAGAGAGAGAGAGAGAGAGAGAGAGAGAGAGAGAGAGAGAGAATATTTTTAATTCAGGTTTCGAGTGACAATACTGTAATTGAGATCAGTGAATTACAAGGTGCGCGAAACACCTTAATTAATTAGATGAATCACATGATATTATAATTAAAACATATATATTTATATGCACGTGTGTGTGTGTGTGTGTGTTTGAGCATGATTTCAAAGAAATAAGTATTATATTAAAAAAAAAATATATATATATATATATTATATATATATATATATTATATACAGGTGGAGCAAAAGTCAGGAACCATAGGCACATTTTATTATTAATTATATTAAATGTTCGAATTGGTGGCCTCCACTCGGCACTTTCTGACGCGTTCAATGCATGATGTTTGAACTTCCTTAACACATTGGTACCAATTTTGGCACACTCAGATGTGATTTTATCCTTTAGACTAGAGAACGTATGGTTCTGGGTCGATCAGCATAGACTACCGACTTGAGATGGCCCCCACAAGAAAAAGTCAAGAGGTGTGAGGTCTGGAGACCTAGGTGACCATTCGACGGGCCCTCGCCGTCCGATCCACTTGCTTAGGAATGTTTCATCTAAAGAGCTCCGGACGATGGTTGCGAAATGTGGTGGTGCACCAAGCTGCTGAAACCACATCTCCGCACGTTCTGCCAATGAAATGTCGTCCAGTATGGGTATTAGAAATGTTTGCAGCATATGCAGATGTGTTTCATCTGTTACACTGCTGTCGAAAAAGTACGGACCAATTAACCGATCCCCCCAGAGCGCAACCCACACCATAATTCGTGGATCGAATTGTACATGTCCTTCCTCCATCCAGTAGGGGTTCTCATTGGCCCAATAGCGTGCATTATGCCTAATGACACATCGCTTCGTCGCTGAACATGATCCGTCGTTGAAGCTGTCGTTGTTGTAGAATAGAAACAACTGGCAGAACTCTACACGACGGTCTGTGTCGTCACCGTGCAATTCCTGAACGAGTTGGACTTTGTAGGGGTGGAAACGATTTGTTGTAAGAATTCGTTGAATGGATCTTCTGGAGACACCCGTTTCCTGGGATAACTTTAAGGACTTACGTGGGTTGTTTTTGAGGTGATTGAGTACCGTTAGTGATGTTGCTGCATCGGTTGAACTTTTTGGCCGGCCACTACGCGGCCGATCATAACCACTTCCCGTTTCTTTGAAGCGAGTGAACAGTTTTCCAACTGATGCCTGAACAACTGGCGGCCTCTCAGGGTGTTTGTCATTAAAAGCAGTAGCAACTGATCGGTGTGTTACCACGCCTTGCACACATTAAAACTATCTTCACCCGTTCATCTATTTTCAATTTCTGTGCCAAAGGTTCAACAAGTTTGAAAAGAACAAAACACATTAAAACACAAATTATTGAAATGTGCCTATGGTTCCTGACTTTTGCGCCACTCTGTATATAACTATATATATATAAAACCCCAAATCGGTCGACCATTTGTGTAAGTTTTCGTCCGTGCTCATTTTTTACCCAGTAGGACGAACGGATTATATATTTTATATTTCCAAATTTTTAATCACTTTCGCTTTTGTTAAGGTAGGGAGATTCTATCAGGAGATT
The DNA here is from genome assembly GCA_023014485.1 of Bathynomus jamesi. Lineage (NCBI taxonomy): Eukaryota > Metazoa > Arthropoda > Malacostraca > Isopoda > Cirolanidae > Bathynomus > Bathynomus jamesi. The sequence continues at coordinate 25,710 of JAJOZX010014520.1, read as the reverse complement.
TAGAGAATGCGCTTTTTTATTGTATACAATGATTATTTTTTTCGAATTTCACCCGTGTTGGGATTTTAATTAAAAAAAATCGAGGTCAAGTAACTCGTCCTTTACATCCTCACTGATTTTGTTTTAGGTTAGGTAGTCAAGTTAGGTTAGGCTGAGTTCACCCAACCTCAAAAAAGTAGGTCGTAGAAGAAAATCCGACTTATTAAAAAAATCAGACTTAAATGGTAAAAATGGTGGCTCACTATTGGCGCTACTTGGGGATTTAGGCATAGCCTATATACAAAAGAATTATTGCTCCATGAAATAAACAGCTACAAATTCCTAATTATTCTTTCAATTTGTGGGCATTAACAAATGATTTTCAAGTGTACAGGGACTAAAAATGGGTAGAAACCCAAATATTTTCCAGATGAGTGTAACTAGGTGAAAGTATTTATAAAAGTCATATATTCAAAGGCAGGTAACTTCCCGACTTCAAATATCTGAGTCAGCAGAATACAAGATCAAAAACAGAATTGTCAAGGATGGAATGTACAAGCCAAAAACAAGTTACGAAAAATGACTCAACGCATTGATAATGCAATCAGAAGTGCTCAGTTGCATAAGTAGTTTCCTACTCCAGTCAAAAGAACCATTCGACGAAGGCTTTAGAATGAGAGTAATTTAGTTAAAATAAGACCAGCGAAACTCACTCCTAGTTGTAAAACAGAAAAAGTGTGTCTCCTTTTTGGAAAGGGATACAATGATTGAACCCTGATTATTGGATGAAGTTTTGTTCAGAGACAAAAGCCAGATCTTGCAATTTGGGTAGAATTATCTGTAAGTCAGGCATCCACTCAATCGACTACATCATTCCAAATACGTTAATACCACCATGAAATACCCTCTAAAGGGCTCATGTTCATGTTCGAAGTTGTTTTGGTGCCCAGGACACGGGGAGAGTGGTTTTTGCCCAAAATATACGACCTTGAATTCCCGTGTTTATTTAAACATTTTCGAACAACATACTCTGAAAATAATGCAGGACGACGGGTACTCCTGGTTCCAGCAGGGTATTGAACCTTACCACACTGTCAAAATTGTGAAAGAACAGTTTATGAAAACTACATATCTTTGAAATGGTCACGTAAATCTAGTGACCTCTGTTCGATTGAGACCATGTGGAAACTTCTTAATGTTTTAGTCTTTGAAAAGAAACCAGGATCCCACGATTTTTTTTTTTTGTTCTACTACCAAAACAGTTTGATAGTCCGAAAGGACCCTGGAGTTGTGCCAAAACCTTATCCTGTTCATGCCTAATAGGATCAAAGCAATCATTAATGCCAATGGAAGACCCGCTAAATATCAAACCCCCTAATAAAAGTGCAATTTCTAAAGTTTTGTTCGATTCTAAACGTTTGGTCACCACTGTGCAGTACTTATATCTTTTTCACACAAGTAATCTACATTTTATTATAGAGTTGTATTTAACGTAAAACTGACGCGTTAGTCATTAACCGCTTCCTAACGTAAGACTATATATATATACACAACTTAGAAAAACGTTGTTTGTGTGTTTTAAAATATAACAATAATAATTTTTTGGATTTTGAAGAAATGTCCTTCACTCTTCCTGTGGCTGAACGTATCTCCTCCATACATGCACAAAACAAAAACAAATAACCAAAACTTATACAAAAATGTGGAGTTCAAATGGGAAACAAACGAGAATAAAGTCACTGTAAACATAAGAGGTAACGAATTACTTTAAAAAAAAAAACCTTTTCAATGGAATATATTACAAAGCATTCTTTAGTTAAACAAAAGAGCGCCCCAGTTTCCAGTTTAATAAGATGAACACAGAATGCATCACATTTAGCTAATTAGTAAAATCCACTTAAAAAAATAGAGCGACTAATCCTCAATTAAACGGCTGTGTTTACCTTATTTCTTCTGAATGTTTGCTTCCCAAATTCGTTGCCGCGTTTTGCTAAACTTGCTTTCGCTTCGCAGCCCGAATTCCATTGAGTCATTTCTGATCATTTCCAGGCTTACATTTCCCCAGTGTTCATTCCTCATTTCTATTCCTTCGCTTTCTGTTTCTCGTTTCATTCATTTCTTTCCATCGTTTGGAAAAAACAAACTGTAAAAATTTCTTCTTTCTATCGGACCTTCATCATCTTTCCTCATAAGCGACAGTTTTGGTCTTACTCGGTGTTGGTTAACCTAGACATACGAGAAAGGGAAGACATTGTATGAGGAGATTATTTTTTCCTTTTCCGTCATTTTGCGCCCAGATACGCCCAGATGTAAACATTTGGGTCTCCTCGTACAGGGGAATGGATTTCCTGATACACATAAACATACCTTCGGCGTGTGTATTATTTACGTCATCTACTCGGAAGCATTATGATGGTGACCAATTTCCTAGTAGTATGTGTCGCATTTTGTTAGCAGAGATATTACATTTTACCCTAAATCGAGTGCAGCACTCGAAAGGGATTAGCTATCATCTTCTTATACTCTGATGGAGCACATTCAAACATGTAAATCAGTCTTACAGATTACCGTATTTGACGGCTTACAAGACGCTGCGCCGTGAAAGACGCACCTTAATTTTGGAAAGGTAAATTCAAGAAAAAAAGTCTCTGATGCACTTTATTGTTAATAGAATGAATATGTAAAATTCAATAAAAAGAAAACCCAAAAGCCAATAAAGAAAGATAATGATTATTACTCTTATTATTTGTTATTAATCAATTAATTAATTGATGTGCTGTATTGCCACTTTCGGCTTCTAAGACGCAGGGCGATTTTTTTAAGGTATTTATAAGGAAAAAGTGCGTCTTATAAGCCGACAAATACGGTAAATAATGTTTATTTATTTATTTATGTAAGATATAGGAGCGCCTAGATAGTAATTTAAATCCATAACATTTAAATGTTATGGATTTGTGTAGAAAATTTGAATTGCAAATAAATAATAATTGAACTCGTTCTCAAATTAATTTTCAAAGCGTTCCTTCACTTTTGATAATGACTTTATATTCTCATTTATTCGAAACATTAAAATCTATCTTGGTCAAGGTTTCATTTTGGTTCTTAGACTTAAGTGTTAAATGTTCAAAATACAAATGTGTTATAGTGCCTAATCGAAATAATCCAATAAAATCAATTTAAGATAAATATAAAAAATTCATTTTCAGTCATCTCATATTTTTGTGTATTTCTAAACCTTTTTATCCACCTTTGAATTAATTCATATTTTTCTATTTATTCAGTTTAACTTGTATTTGATTTACTTCAAGAATTTATTTTTTTATGTTCCCATTTCATTTTTCCAATTTAGCTATTCACTTTCATTTCATTTCCCTTTTCACATTTATTAAGTTCTGTTCCCATTTAATTTCCCCATTCACTCAATTTTGTTATTATTATCCTCATTTATTCATTTCATTTGCCATTTAATTTCCACATTCATTTATTTTCATTTCACTTCTCCCATTATTTGCTTCCTCGTTTATTTACAGCGTTTCATTCCTCCCCTCCCCCCTCCAAATTTTCATATTTGTTATTCTCATTTAAAATTAAAGTGCGCTAAACAAGATTAAATTCTTAATAAGAGGTCAAAGCCAAATTATGAATTTTCGAACGCGTTAAAGGCGAAAATCCCGAAAAGTTTTCTCCAATCTCCCTTTCAAACTGTCATTAAAGAAAACTTCAAATTCGGCCTTCAAAACTAAAGAGTAAATGTTGTTATATTAATGCAATCGAAGATCAATCATTTCTTATTGATCTTTAGTACTTCTAGTTTTAATATTAGTTACTGTGCGCGGAACGCGGAAAGAAAGATTATTTTTATGTACGCGGAGAGCACAGTGTGTTAAGTTAAATTAATGCGTCCATATTAAGTATAATTAACTTTTTTACTTCTTCCAGACAAGGAATGATTATACCAATTAGATTCCTAAGTTAGTTTAATTAAAATAACTTAATTATGTTGATATATATTATATATATATATATATAATATACACACCTCGGTGGTGTAGTGGTTAGCGTCGATGACTACGAACCCATCGGCCCCGGGTTCGAGACCCGACGGCAGCCGGCGCGCAGCAAAACGCAGCTGTTCATCCTTCCACACAATAAAAAAAAGTGGTTGGTAGATAAATGGGTACCCTAGGTGGCCTCGTAGTTAAGACGCTGGGCTGCTGATGGGGCGTGGTTCGGATTCCACGTTAAACTGTAGGTCTAAGGTGGAGTGAAAAGTTTGACCTTCGTCAGAATGAACAATTCGGGCGGAAGCTAACCAAAGGTTATATTTATTATATATATATATATATATATATATATCGTAAAGAACGACGCTTGTATAGAACATTCCGCGCAAGATGAGGAGAGAGAACAAAAATGAAAAAATGAGGCAACCACCCGGGAAACGAACCCGGGATCTTCCGATTGCCGGTCAGATATGATAACCATTACACCACGGGCCTCACTCGAACAAATGCCGTAATTCCTCTACATACGCGCAGAAACAATGCCCCAAGGGGGCACCTATCTATATATACATTTCAACTGCAAAGAACACGCAGTATAAATAACGTAAAGAACGACGCTTGTATAGGAGAACATCCCGCGCAAGATGAGAAGAGAGAACGAACAATGAAAAAAATGAGGTAACCACCCATTTTTTTCATTTGTTCGTTCTCTCTTCTCATCTTGCGCGGAATGTTCTCCTATACAAGCGTCGTTCTTTACGTTATTATACTGCGTGTTCTTTGCAGTTGAAATGTGTATATATATATATATATATATATATATATATATATATATATATATAGAGAGAGAGAGAGAGAGAGAGAGAGAGAGAGAGAGAGAGAGAGAGAGAGAGAGAGAGAGAGAGAGAGAGCGAGCTTGGGAAATGTTAAAAAATTTTAATGTATATTCAATGTAACTCCAAGAGTACATTGTATATCAACAACAAAGTAATTCTGATACAAATATGAAGTATTGACTATCGAACATTATCTTCAAGAATTCCAGGAATGCCAACATAGGGAAATACAATCTACGGGGAATACTCCGCCTATTTAACTACTACTCTACGCTGGTGGTTCGCAAATTAGAGTTTGTGGCCCTTGAGGGTGCGCGACGGGTTCCAAATTTATAAAATTATTTCAGATGGAACGGCAAAACTACTGACAGAGCAGAGGGCTTATACTTCTAATTTCAAAAGAACCGCTCTGGTTCTCACAACAAATACCAATCTGCGCGCGGCTGTCCCCGTAACAACGGGAACTAGAGTACGTCATTTTTTTTTTTACTTAATAAAGGAGGCGCGACTGAAAAAAACTGCAATGTTCTACGCCATATAATCTTTATTCGGAGACACTTTTAAAAGAAACAGCAAAAATCCGTTAGATTTTAAATAGCTAAAAAGAATCATTAAAAAGTAACTGCGTAAAAAACTCGGAGAAAATTTAGTTCATTTTAAATATTCACATGAACGTTATTAATTTACGTAACTAAAATGAACTTTTGGGAGTACCTTTCAACCCAACACAATAAACTTTTGGGAGTACCTTTCAACCCAACACAAACTTTTGGGAGTACCTTTCAACCCAATACAATAAACTTTTGGGAGTACCTTTCAACCCAATACAATAAACTTTTGGGAGTACCTTTCAACCAATACAATAAACTTTTGGGAGTACCTTTCAACCCAATACAATAAACTTTTGGGAGTACCTTTCAACCCAACACAATAAACTTTTGGGAGTACCTTTCAACCCAACACAATAAACTTTTGGGAGTACCTTTCAACCCAACACAATAAACTTTTGGGAGTACCTTTCAACCCAATACAATAAACTTTTGGGAGTACCTTTCAACCCAATACAATAAACTTTTAGGAGTACCTTTCAACCCAATACAATTTACCAGAATAAAAGTACTCGTAGTATAACGTAAAGAGGAGAAAATATTTTTTGAAAATGTGTACTATGAAAAAGATATTTAACGATATTATTATTTTAATTAATTAAGAGTTAAAAGCCTTCCGAAGACGAAAATAAACATTTTTCATAAAAGTGTTTATGTTAACGGATAAGCGAAGCAATACGGACGAAATAATACCTTCAATAATGACCGTGCATTTGTCATATCGATAATGATAATTTAAGATTAATACATACTTTAACTATTAGTAATATTTATTTATTTATTTATTAATAACTAGCGATTTATTTTTAATAAGAGCCGAGTAAAGCCTAAAGCTTAAGGACCAAATTAAATAAAATAAATAGTCCAGCTTCACAATTATTTACGTTATTGTAAATTGTAAAACCAATGTATTATTTCATTATTAATAAACGTTATTCAATAAAAAAAAAAATCAGTAAAGATAGCTATGAAATACAGGGTGTTTCAGGTCGACCCCCTAAATATAGAAATTGGCGGAATTTTTAGTTTCTATTTGGTATGTGAAGTTTGTCATGAAGCAAATCATTCAAAAATTTAGAAATAAAGATCAACAGTACAGTTCCCCCACCCAAAATAAATAAATATATATATATATATATTAGACAATATAAAGAAATACATTTGATTGCATTCATTTTTTTTATTGAAGAAAAAATACTCAAATGGCGTCGGTGTAATCACCTACAGTTTTCAATCAAATTTTAAAGGTGTAGAGTTTACGCGAGTCATCTATTACGTCATCAAGGGCGAGGTCTATAAACGAAAGCTAGAATAATAGGAGCAAATCTGGCTAAAGACTTTGATGTCGTACGTTGTTTTGAAAGGCAAAGGCGAGAAATGGGGTAGAGAAAACGACATTTCCAACAGTCAGAACGGGATCTTGAAATTGGAAGATTAAACGTTTCTGCATAGGACTTCAATTCGCACACAATAAACATCATATATATATATATATAATATATATATATATATATATGTGTGTGTGTGTGTGTGTGTGTGTGTGTGTGTGTGTACTCAGAATGGTTCCCTGAGGTTTTTATGATACACACAGACCGTGCATGGAACAAGGAACTCTTCTAGGAAAATTAAATCCACTATAGTCCGAATAAGTAATGGTAATGACAAATCTATAGTTTTTTCTTTTTCATGATGCTAGCCCGACGTGGCAACGAGTCACTCGCAGAGAGATCCCAAAAATATGGCTTCTCTCACCAGCTATCTGCAAAGCAGATAGGATCCAGCTTTGGGACAGGATCTAGGGTTTAAAGCAGCCTAGCCCAGCTATATTTGGAACCTCAATATAAGCAAAAGACTCGCTGCCTTCACGTCAGATTGAATACGTCAAAGAAACGGACATGTTATGTGCCTTGAAAAGTGGACGCTCAATTCTGCCAGTTGAGGTTCAAGTTTTGGTTTTTGGCTAAAAATATAATAGTTACCCCTTTTTCTTTGATGTATTCAATCTGACGTGAAGGCAGCGAGTCTTTTGCTTATATTGAGGTTCTAAATGTAGCTGGGCTAGGCTGCTTTAAACCTAGATCCTGTCCCAAAGCTGGATCCTATCTGCTTTGCAGATAGCTGGTGAGAGAAGCTATATTTTTGGGATCTCTCTGCGAGTGACCCGTTGCCCACGTCGGGCTAGCATCATGAAAAAGAAAAAACTATAGTATTTGTCATTTACCATTACTTATTCGGACTATAGTGGATTTAATTTTCCTAGAAGAGTTCCTTGTTCCATGCACGGTCTGTATATATAAAATTATATATATATATATATATGAAAATTATTTCACGAAGGTAACACGTGAAAAATATTTATGATGGTTTTATTCATCATATATATATATATATATATATATATATATATATATATATATATATATATATATATATATATTAGGGCGGTTCAAATAAATGAAAATTAAAAATTCAAGCAAGCATGTACTTTTTTTTATTAGACTTAAGAACATAAAACTCTGAGACGAATTTGAGTGGAATCCGAGAGTATTTACTCGGTGCTCAAGCATTAGAATATGTCCAGTGGGTGCCCCGCAAGGGGGTTCTAAGCTCGTGCTCTTGAGTGCTCTTTGTGCTCGTTTGTACGTGCTTGTTCCTGGAGGTTTCACGTGCGCCCTCCCCGCCCTAGCACCCAAGGATGATGGGGCTCGACCCTGCAGTCCTTGGTCTTTTCCACTTCGACTGTCCCCTCCACCCTTTCTTTTTCCTCTGTCTTTCCTCTCACTTTTCTTTGTTTTTCCGCTGAGATATGCCCTTAAATAGAGGCGAATCGTTCTTCCTGAACTAAAAAAAAAAAAAAAAAAAAAAAAATGTCCAGTGGGTGAATTGGATAAATAACATTATATAACCAATGAATTCGCGCAATATAACGTTCAGTGATGGCACAAATGCATTGATATCACCTTAATATCATACATGAAATCTAGTCGCCTGAACATTTACCGGTGGTCAATGTCGACTTATTCTGGTCAGGAAATTAGTGCCGGTGCATTTCCACTATGTGTAAGAAGAACTGCTTTTGAGTCTCGGCTTTGGTAATGGTTGCATTGAAATTCCTTATCATGGACACGCCCCTTTCAGCACTGTCGTTGATAACATGAATCTTTACACGGATAGGAGGGATCGTCTATCGTCTTGGTGATTTTTCCACTCATCAGGAGATGTCCTAAGAAACCCTCGGCTGATCTTGAAAGCATCAAATAACTTGAATGACGCTGAATCGACAAAGTCTGAGAGATCCATCCTCTCTACTGAAATGTTTCCTTTGTATTTTCTCCGATCTTTCTTTAGTGTTCCTCTCTGTAATAAATTTGCTGCCTCAACCATTTTCATCTTTTTTTTCCGACAAGGTTTCAAACGAAACAAAGCCAAACCAGGAGGAGATTGTAGACACCAATCGACCAGGGAAGAACTCGATTTCAAATTCAATTTCCCTCAATCGGCGCGCTCGGAAAATTTAAATACCAGAAGCCCCATACGACAAATCAGCAATCTAGGAGTAATCGAACATGAGCTTGAGCACCCACTAAAAGTTTTGCTACCAAGTAGAAATTTGCCATGAAGATTTTTGTAAACAAGTAGAATTAAAAAATCTACATGTTTAGTGACTTACCTACAATAAAATTTTTCACCCCTATTGCATGAACCGCCCTAAATATGATATATATATATATATTTCAAGGAGCGTTGCTATAATGTTTAAACTTAGAAATGTAGTCACTAAACAGGTTTTATTAACTCTGTCATACTCTTGTTCTTCCTTGTATAACGTACTGCACTTTTGTTTGGGGAAACTCCTCTAATAACGCTTTGTCATCCAAAAACGAGCAATAAGGTTATTATTCGATGCTGATTTCCTTGATCATTCTAGTGCATTATTTAAAGAGTTAAAACTACTAAAGCGCAAAGATGTAATCAAAGTGGCACATTTTATTTTTATTTATGAGTGTAAGAACAAAATCTTTAACTTACAATTAGTAAATAAATATTTCGTAAGCCATCACGAAATCCATTCATATCAGACCAGAAATAGATCAAAGCATTTTATTCTTCAATTTAGATTGTCTTCATTTCAAAAATTATCTATTTTTATTGGATTGGGAAAAAATTGCGAATATAAATTCGCTTAAAAACAAATTGAAATCCTATTAATAATGGAATACTAATAAAAATATAGGATTAAATGTACATTATTATTACTTATTCATCTCGCGTGTGTAATCTAGGATTAGATGTGTACATTGCTTGTTATTGTTCATCTCTCATGTCTAATAACTTAAGATTAATATATATACTGTAATAATTCTTATTCACGATTTATATATTTTTTATAATAACAACACATTAATAATAATTACTATCTTCTATTTTTAATTAAGAGCCCAGTAAAGCCTAAAGCTTAAGGGCCAAATTAAATTAAATATTTCAATTTTACAATTAATTATATTAAACCAAAATTATAAAACTGTATTTACAGTATTTTACCAATAAAGGCTATTCAATTCAACTGTTCGCAAAATTATTAAGAATAAAGGAACATAAAGACGACGACAACCTTCCCAAGGAGTGGCCGACCACCGAACATCTCACTCAGGATAATTAGGAGACTCACTCGTGAGATTAGCAGTAATCCAAGAGTAACATCTAAAGACCTTAAACCCGTTTGAAGTCGTCAGTTGATATAATTCTCTCAATGGATTTAATTAATCAGTGAATACTCTCGCCAAAGCAGTTATAAAGACGTGACTCAATTTAGACTGTTGAAATTTACAATTCTTACTTTCGTTTCACAAATGTTAGAGAGCCATTTACGAAACACACTGAAATAAATGGCCTGCATGCAACCTCCATCGTTTTTTTTTTTTTTTTTTTAAACAGCCACCACGAATACCGAATAAAATATGAGGTATTCACTCGATGTCCGTCTTCCTATAATTTCAAAGTACTTTGTACGACTCAGAACCATAAATAAATAATACACAGACCAAAATTATGAATAACAAACATGGAAATAAATCGCATATATATATTATATATATATATATATATATATATAATATAATAAAAAATATATATATATATATATATATATATATATATATATATATATATATATATATATATATAATATATATACAGGGTGGGCCGTAAGTTTCCATACATAGGAAAAATTAAACGTTTGTTTTTATGTTTCAGATACCCTAAGAATATGCGTTTGACGTAAGATCTTGTTTACTGATGAAGCAAATTTTTACGTCAATGGAGAGGTTAATCGGCAAAACATACGTTATTGGAGTAATGCTAACCCTAACTGGCTGAGTCCGACGAAGATGCAAGGTGCCGGTAAAGTGATGGTGTGGGCCGGGATATGGGGTGACAGAATTATTGGACCAATTTTTGTCAGTGGAAATCTTAATGCCGAAAGGTATCTTAACATGTTGCAAGAAGAGATTTTCCCATCCCTGCTAAACGAGGAAGGTAACTTCCCAGTTTACTTCCAGCAAGATGGAGCTCCACCTCATTATGGTCTTCACGTGCGTCGGTATTTGGATCAACAGCAGTTTCCGGATGCTTGGATTGGTCGGCGTGGTCCTGTGGAGTGGCCTCCCAGATCCCCAGATCTCACCCCCCTTGATTTCTATCTTTGGGGGCACTTGAAGGCCATGGTGTATCAGGAAAAGATACGAGACATAAATCATCTAAAGGAACGTATTACCAACGCCATTACAAGCATAACGTCAACTGTGCTAATGCGTGTTCATCAACAGTGGGGAACACGTATTGAAATGTGTTTTCAAAACAATGGCAACCATGTAGAGCATATTATATAAATAAAAATGGTTGTCCATAACAAAATGTTTATTTTTCCTATGTATGGAAACTTACGGCCCACCCTGTATATATATGTGTATATATATATATATATGTATGTATATATATATATATATATATATATGTATATATATATATATATATATATATATATCAGGGTTTCGCCCACAGTGAGGACTTCTTACTGATGATTTCGTAACTAACTCCTCACTAATGAACTAAGCAAGTGACAGACAAGTTGAGAAAAAGTTTTTTTGTCAGTTTGAAAAAGTACTTGAAGGGTTTTTTAATTGTTAGTTTTTTGCCCGGATAATGATAGTTTTGTATCTACTGAGCCATCATAAAAAGCCTTGGAACCAAGTGACAATGTATTATTAGTGTAGAGATTTTAAATCTGACCTCCATTGTTATTAGTCTGGTGGCAAAGTTTGAACTTTAACTTCAGGAGTGACGGAATGTTAGCAACTGTCAACCATGTCAGGCAGTTAATATGACCTATACCGAACACATTTCAGGTGACACTTAATTTAAGCTTTTTTTAGATTTTTAAACGAAAACCAAATGGCCGCCCAAGCCTATTTGACAGATTTCAATAAAATCTGATATCTCTTGAACTAAACAAGCTAACTTTATGAAATTTGGTGTGCTTAAGGCTTTTAATAATGCACAAAGGCACAAAAAGAAATTGAGACTGTAAATAAAATATTTCCAAATTTATTTAAGCAAACACAACAAAAAATTTTGACATATATATCTTTTGACATATACAGTCTAGTCGAAGTCATCATTATCACTATTGAGTGGATTTCGACAGGTTCCATCACTGCAGCCACATCCAGCAGTACATCTCAGTTCTTTTGCACGACAACTGCATCTTCTTGTTTCACAGTTCTTGCACTGACATTGGGTTAGTTTAATGTAAACACTGGGAAATGGTTCTTCACTCACCAGATGAGGAAGTATGTTCCCAGTTGAAGGGGCTTGGTACCAACCGTTGTCAATAAGAGAGCAAATGTCTGGTTGTGCAATCAGTGACGAATACCACACAACGCTCTGATGGTGTGCACGTTTGATGTGTTGTTGTAGAGAGGACTGGGTTGGTGACAAATTTTCAGGTTCCTTTGTACCTTTCCATGAACATCTTGTAACGAATATCATTGATCTTTGTGTCATTTTCGTTGGAGGAGTAGAGCCTGCAGATGAACTCTTCTACATTTTGTTGTGTTGTTTCATTCAGAGCACCACGTCTGAGGTCATTTAGCAAAGTATAGTGCTTCTTGAATATTTTCCAGGCTGTTGATTTTCCAATGCAACATAACTGGCTAACTGTGTCATATCCAGTTAGTGCATGAAAACCTGGAAGATTATTGCGGAGAACTGGGTCAATATCTATGTTGTGTACAGCAACATAGCTTCGTTGTTTCGATGTACCAGTCCGAAACCAAACTTCTGTGTTCATTTTGTTCGCGAAGTGTACTAACAGTACAAAGACATTAGTCTCTCTTGAGTTGACGACTATTCGTTCATATCCTTGAGTAGCTAATGATTTGGCATGGATTATTCGGGTGTCTGCTTCATCATGGTTAGACCTGAGTGAACTGATATTTGTCTCAAGAGAGGACTCGGCAGCAGTTCTTTCATGGAATCCCCCAGAAGTTACAATTTCACAATTCTGCAAGGTTGGTTTGTAACACTTTTTAGTCAGCATACGTAAAAACACATTTGTAACTTTGCTGGCACATACGTAAAAAGCACTTTTGGCGAGCCTTAAGCACACCAAATTTCATGAAGTTAGCTTGTTTAGTTCAAGAGATATCAGATTTTATTGAAATCTGTCAAATACGGCTTGGGCGGCCATTTGGTTTTTCGTTTAAAAATCTAATAAAAGATTAAATTAAGTGTCATCCACCTGAAATGTGTTCAGTATAGGTCATATTAACTGCTTGACATGGATGACAGTTGCTAACATTCCGTCACCCCTAAAGTGATTTCTAGAGGCTTTTTCAGATTTTGCCTCGTCTATATTTAACCCTTTCTTGCATCGTGTTCAGTATACAGGGTGTACATAAAGTCAGGATCTATTTTTGTGAAGCACTTGGAAATTATATGTAATTCAATCATAAAATGATAAAGTGGTAACATTTATTAAATAATTAAGAGTAGGATTCGACGTGACGCCCATCAGTATCCCTGCACAGCTCAAATCGTTCCGCAGCATTTCTAAACACATTCTGGAGCATTTGCGGGGTTATGTTATCTGCAGCAGTTCGTACACGTGTACGTAAGTTTTCAAGACTCGTAATCTTCGTCTGACAGACGTGCGATTCGATAAAGCCCCATGCAAAGAAATCTAAAGGGGTTAAATCTGGTGATCTCGCTGGCCAAGGTCTGTTGCTTCCGCGTCCGATCCAGCGATTTGGAAAACGTCCATTTAGATAATCCTGAACAATTTTGGCATAGTGACAAGGAGCACCATCATGTTTATTCTAAGGGGATAGTATTCTTGTTTGCCGTAACAGAATCTATAAATAGATCCACAAATTGTTTCTCTGTGTTATGATTCATATTATGTAAAATCCCTTTAAAAACGTCAAGCGAGCCATAGTATTACCTAGGCGAGCTGGTGCTGACGTTATTCCATATTTGGGCCTGAAAATCCGTGACGTCATTGTATACGTCATACAAATATGCTATTTATAGTACATCCGGTTGTTGATAATCTTCTATTTCTTTCTTTTTTGTTTTTTTTTGTTTTATAACAGATATACATCCTGTTTACAATATTGTGCATTTGAATACTTTGCAAGTTAAGAGAGAGAGAGAGAGAGAGAGAGAGAGAGAGAGAGAGAGAGAGAGAGGAGAGAGAGATATAGTGTGATGTACTAATAATGATTATAGGACGCGATCTTAAATACTATTTTAAATTATTGTAATAATAATAATAAAAATAAAAAAAATAATAATAATAATAATAATAATAATAATACAAATTTACATTAGCTTAATAAAAGAAACGAACGTTGAGAGACGTGAAGTACATATTTTTTTTACTTAATCTACTGGCTTCTCCAAAGATAGCCTCGCAGAGTTAGAGTTTTGTGTTAGGTACACCGGCCCAGCAATAATAGTTATAAAGTTATTTTAAGTTTGATAGCAAAATAGTATTCATGTTTGTAGAGTACGTAAGTTTTCAAGACTCGTAATCTTCGTCTGATAGACGTGCGACTCGATAAAGCCCCATGCAAAGAAATCTAAAGGGGTTAAATCTGGTCATCTCGCAACACAAGGTCTGTTGCTTCCGCGTCCGATCCAGCGATTTGGAAAACGTCCATTTAGATAATCCTGAACAATTTTGGCATAGTGACAAGGAGCACCATCATGTTGATAGACGACGGGGATAGGATTGTTAGTACCGTCGTCTATCAACATGATGGTGCTCCTTGTCATTATGCCAGAATTGTTCAGGATTATCTAAATGGACGTTTTCCAAATCGCTGGATCGGACGCGGAAGCAACAGACCTTGGCCAGCGAGATCACCAGATTTAACCGCTTTAGATTTCTTTGCATGGGGCTTTATCAAATCGCACGTCCATCAGACGAAGATTACGAGTCTTGAAAACTTACGTACACGTATACGAACTGCTGCAGATAACATAACCCCGCAAATGCTCCAGAATGTGTTTAGAAATGCTGCGGAACGATTTGAGCTGTGCAGGGATACTGATGGGCGTCACGTCGAATCCTACTCTTAATTATTTAATAAATGTTACCACTTTATCATTTTATGATTGAATTACATATAATTTCCAAGTGCTTCACAAAATAGATCCTGACTTTATGTACACACTGTACTGAACATAGAAATGACCTAGTGTTCATTCAAATATTATTTTTCAATCAAAGAAATTTGTTTTTAATTTAAAGAAAATTAATGGAAGTTTGTGTGTCAAACTTCCACAGATAGATGGTTGTACTTTCAAAAAATACCAGTGTGTTGACAGTTCCAAAATGGATAATCATGCACTCCTGGTGCATGATTCTTCAGGACCCAAGATGCACCGCAAGTTTGTATTCCTCCCCAAGGGAGCACAAATTTACCTGCATCAATCACAGTCACACTCGTACTACCTTAGGCTCGCTCTACACAAACTGGAACAAACACCACAATTATCCGTAATCGCAAACTGTCCGTATACAGGACTATTTTGTTTAGAATAATATATATATATATATATGTGTGTGTGTGTGTGTGTGTGTGTGTGTGTGTGTAGGTTCAACACGTAAAAATTTTCTTTGTAAACTCAAACTGAATAAATTTTAAAGACTACGTCTTATGGTCGAATAATCTCCAAAAACCAACCTCAGAGTCTCATTCTGGCAAACTTTTAATACCTTACCTTTGCTTTGCATTTGCGATTTAAATATATCTTTTTATAATCCAGCTTAGTCCCTTCGTCCTCATTCTTGCAAATATAATTGAGGTTTTTTCCACTTCTATCCACTCCATTATCACAATCATTATTACTGTTATCAGTACTCTCAATATTAATACAGTTATTATTCTTTTCATTATTAATTCTAGACTAAACAAAGTGTTGGCTACGTCGTAGCCAATGTCGTAACATCGCTTCCCGTTGATCAGCGGAGTTAAGCGACAGTGGGTCGGATAGTAGTTGGATGGGAGACCGTCCGCTGCTTCCAGACTATGTAGCGACCCGTGGTTCGGATTCCACGTAAAGCTGTAGGTCTCTTCCGTCATATGACCTTAGATGTTGCGAAGGAGGTTAAACAAAAACCAATAATTATTATTAAACAAAGTGTTGAACACTTTATACGTGTATAGGAAGCTTTATTAAAAATTCGTATTTCCTGGTATTTATTAATCAAGTAAACATTTTTATTATATATGTATGATGCACGCCCGCAAGGAAAAATTGAGAGAGATGTCGAGGCTATTTGTGTATTCAGTAGTACACCTTGTCAGGGAATGAGGAGGTGTATTGTTGAACACACGAAAGGCTTTGGAATCGCTTTTTAATTATTTATTTATTTCACGTATTTAATTGTGAAATACATCTTATATATATATATATACCAACAAGGAAGAAACTATTCCATGGGCTTTCGTGTATTTCCGCACCTCGTCAAGGAATGAATAAAGGAAGTAAACGATGGCATATTTATGTATGGGAAAGGACTGGTAATATGAAAGATAAGAATGTCAATGTGTATATGCAAGAGGAGCGTATAGGCAACATATTTTAAGAGTATTTTAGTGAGTTGGTACGAGAGGTAGCTGAACAGGAAGCAAATGTGAATGCAGTCCGTTTGGATGGTGTATGTACAGTGGCACCGCAAGTATTCTGAAGTTGAAAGGGCGAGGTCCCGACCGTTGGGGTTTTAAAATTATGGGGGTTTAACGGTTCTAAAGTTAACGATTTTAAAGTTATGGGGGCAGCCGCCCCTGAGGCCTCCCCTGTTCCCATGTCTCTGTGTATGTATGATAGAAGCGGTGGTAGAGCGTGAGCGGGACTGGTTTAGTGTTGGTGTACGTTTGAGCTGTGTGATGTCACCATGACCTTTTAATGCGTATGTGGGTGGAGTAATGCGTGAAATAAAAGCAACAATACTAAACATAAGTAAAACTGAACGTGGAAGAGAATGAGGGGCGGCTGTTGCATCTGATATATGCAAATGACATGGTTCCTCTGGTCAAACCAGCGAATGAATTAAGGAGAGCAATAACTTTTATTGACGTATATGGAAGATGATTACTTAAAATGGAAATAAAAGTAGATTCCTGTTAATGAAAGGGAAAGGAAGTCATTGTGGTGAATTTAGAAAAGTTGGAGCTTGTGAAAGAGTTTAGGTACGTGGGAGTATTTGACTGATGAAAAAGGTACAAGTAGAGTGAGGCGAGGCAAGCGACTATTGGGGCGCAATGAAAGCTCGAGTGTAGTCGCGCAAAAAGTTTATATTAACCTGAAGGTGGTACGAGTATTGGTACCAACACTCGTATATGGATGCGAGACGTTTATTTGGCGTGATAATTCACTACAATTCGGGATAAAAATAGTGTACAACTTTTCTGAAGACACTGTAATAGTCGCACTATCAATAGCATTTTTGTAAAGTTATGTTTACTTCGCAATGGATTGTACAAAAATGAATAGTAATGACATGTGGGTTATTTATAATAATTTCACTCAGTTGTGTTGGCATGCTTATAATAATGTAGGTTTAAAGCTGTCATTACTATATATTTACCTCTGGTGAACACAAATATAATTTTAAGATTAAATTGTTAGGGAATGGAATTCATTGCCGCCGGTTTGAAATTCAATTTTATCATTAAATCAATTCAGAAAGATGTTGAAAACTTCTATAATTGGTTCCCAAGTAGTCAATATTTGTTTTACCTGAAAAACAATGTTTTTAACAGGCTTGTTTTGTGTAGGTTTTTAAACATCTAATACAACTTTTTAAACTTTTTCTTTACTAACCATTTAACCTATTTTCTATATAATGTCCTTGTTAATGTTATGTAAAATTGACAAAAGCAGTTATAATTCAGTTTATTAACAACGATATTAAATGAAGAACTCCCGTGACTCTGTTGGTTGGAGATTGAACTGTGGCTACCAAGATTTGGGTATGACTCCCACCACCACCACCGCCGCCGCCGCGATGGAGCTGGGCCGGTCACCTGTTCTTTGATTGCTCGGGCTCAGGTGATTCTCGGAGTTTACATCCACTCCCGTTCCCCTCTATGGCGAAGTAGGGGTTTCTAACGTTACCCATTTCTTCGGGAAAAGCCTAATTTCTGTCGTGGAATGCTGGAAAGTTTACTGCAGTACATGAGTCAGTATAGTGCCAGACAATTTTACTCTCTTAAACAAGACCCCCCAATATCCGCAAAAATGGGTTAATAGTTATATAAGCCGCTAGCATAAAACTATTAATTAATGTAAAAACTAAAATTAACTAAAAAAAAAAATATTCAATCAAGATTTTGTGGAATGTAATGTAAACATATTAGACCAAGATTACATCATGTATTTTAATGATGTAATTAAACTTATTTACGATTTCGTTAAAGAATTAATATATTTAGTCAAAAGTTTTTCCTCTTTTTAAATATTTTTCTTTCATCCGGATAATTGTAGATAGTTGTAGATAAAAAAAAAAAAATTTTAAATTGTTCAGATATAATTGCGCATTTCGGAAATTGGTTCGATTCGGAGATACTGATTTTTTTTTTTTTTAAAGATTTTAAATGGTTTTCGAAAGAATTTTTTTTTAAACACGGTTAATAACCAATATAAAATTCCAACGTCCATCAAAGAGGTGTGTGTGTGTGTGTGTGTGTGTGTGTGTGTGTGTGTGTGTGTGTGTGTGTGTGTGTGCAGTCAATAAATTCCCGGAATTGTTTCATTAAAAACAGTAATGGCGATTCCGCGAATTTATTGACGTAACGTTCTACGCAGTGAGTTTATCATGATGAAAATTGGTATTCATGAATTAAGTAAGTTTCAACAAAGCATTAGGATTGATGAAACAAAAAAATACGAACATTATCATTTTCAGTTACCAAAATCAGAACTGAACAAAATAGACTGACTTCCTGTCATAGACTACACTTAAACCAGGATTGTTGTTAGTGTCAAAACGGGAATTGGCATAGTGGCAAGACAAGTGGAATATGTCATGGTGATACTGTAGAGTTAATTTTACGAAGCATTTTAGAACGGGAAAACCACATCAAAGAATGTTAAAACGAGACAGTTAAATGTGTACACTGATATTTTGAGTGAATTCACTTATGTTTACGAGTTAAATCTTATCAAGTTAGTTATAAAAATTATGGTGGACAACGAGAATAATCGATTCATGCCCAAAACGCATTAATAATAGTCCATACAGCTGCGCGGAAAAAAAAACATGTTCGCTAAAGGAATTAAAGAAAAATCCCGAAACTTGCTATTATTTATTTACTTTTTAATTTTACATTTTTCGGCGAACTTCTTGCCGCAACTATCCATATATACCACGCCATTACGAATTTCATTTAGGTACTACTCGATTGAAGAGTGGCAGTCGAACACCGAGTGAACTTAGACTAAACTAATTGAATAAATAAGTGTCATTAGATTACACTAGGCAACAAAGATTTTGTTACAGAAGACCGAATAGGTGCTCCTAGCTAATTTCGGTATGCTGATTTCAAATCTATAATTAGATTTTTTCTATCACGTCTAGATTTTGTGTAAAATGCAAATCACTTTTAGTAAAATTTTCTACCACGTCCAGATTTTGGTTTTAATCGGCTTAATGCCAGTAATATGAAACTTGCTTTTCAAGGTTAAAGCAATTTTTTTGCCAACTATATACAAATTCGAACAATTTTGATAAATAAACAACTTCTGCTTTGTCTGTGGACAATATACACCTAAGCCACAACGTAGAAACATAACAACAAAGATTAAACTTGCCTACAAGTGTTATTTGACTAAGTTAGGAGACCAACAGAGGGACTGGGCACCACATATTTGCTGTGCACAGTGCAATGCAATGTTAATAGCTTGGATGAATGGTAAAAGAAAAGCTATGCCGTTCTCAGTCCCCATGGTTTGGCGTGAGCCGAAAATCACTTCAATGATTGTTATTTTTGTTTGACAAAGATTGCTGGTTTCACAAAGAAAAACAAATCAAAGATCACGTACCCAAACTGCGAATCAGCAATGAAACCAGTACCACATGATGAAACAAATCCACCACCAGTTCCACCAGCAACGATAACAGACAGCAGTTCATCTGAAGATTCTGCTAGTGATATAGAAACAGGGAAATGGCATATATGTTCCAGATGCAAATATTTCCCCACATTTGTTAAGTCAAGCGGAGTTAAATGACTTAGTGCGCGATTTGGAATTACCAAAGAAAAGGCAGAGTTGCTTGGTTCAAGACTTCAAGAATTTAATCTTCTCCAACCAAACACCAAAGTTTCCCATTTCCGCCATCGCCATTTGCAGTTTTCATCATTTTACTTACAGGAAGAAAACGTTTGTTTCTGCCACGATATCAGTGGTCTGATGCAAGGGATTGGCTGTCGCTATGATCCAAAAGAATGGAGACTGTTCATTGACTCTAGTAAAGCTAGCCTTAAAGCTGTATTACTGCACAACGGCAATGAAAAACCTTCAATACCTGTAGCACATGCCACTGGCCTTAATGAGACTTATGAATCGATGAAACTGCTGCTAAGACTCATCAAATATAAGGACCACACATGGAATATTTGTGGCGACCTTAAAGTTGTATCATTACTTCTTGGGTTACAGTTGGGCTACACAAAGCATATGTGCTTTTTGTGTCTATGGAACAGCAGAGACAAGAACCACTACAAAAACATGATTGGCCATCTAGAACTGAACATGTTGTTGGTAAATACAATGTGAAACACCCAGCACTTATTGACCCTCAGAAAGTACATCTTCCACCACTTCACATTAAACTTGGCCTTATGAAAAATTTCGTGAAGGGTATGGATCATCAAGGTAGTGGTTTCCAATATTTAAAGGATAAATTCAAAGGAATATTGACAGATGCTAAGCTAGAAGCTGGAGTTTTCACTGGACCACAGATCCGCAGTGTCATCCACGACTCATCGTTTCCATCTAACCTAAATGAGAATAGGAGCATGGACATCTTTCGTTGAAGTTGTCAAAAATTTTCTTGGAAACCACAAAGCTGAAAACCACCGTAAACTCGTAGAAAACATGCTTAAATCTTATGAAATAATGGGATGCAGAATGTCTTTGAAAATTCATTTTTTACATTCTCATCTTGACTTCTTCCCGGCCAACCTTGGGGCTGTAAGTGACGAGCATGGTGAGCGCTTCCACCAACAGATCTCAGTTATGGAAAACAGATACCAAGGTAATTTCAACCCAAATGATGGGAGATTATTGTTGGTTCCTGCAGAAGGAGAGCTCGTCATCCTACAAGCGACAAAGGAAGAGGACACACCAAAGTTTCACTTAAGAACAGGAATTTGCCTTTCAGTAGTAACAACAAAATACTAACGCGCTTTGGGTGGATGGTTGGGCGCAGGGGTCGTAACTCCGCCAGCGGAATTCCGCTGTCTGTCTTAAGCCAGAATAAAGGAGGAAAGACATCCCTGTTCACTAATTATTTAAGTATGCTTAACATAAAACGTGCACGGAAAAGTAGCTTAGACGGCTTTCGTAATAGAAGCGGGTGAGAAAAAAAATGAAAAATAGGGGTTTTCGGTTACACAAAATATGGACGTGATAGAGAAATTTTGATATCAGATCTGAAATCAGCATCAGCGCTTTAGTAGGAATCAGTAGTTCACGTGTCTGTAACAAAAAAAAAGTTGAAATTTGTTGCCTAGTGTTATCTTCGAAAACAGCTTAAGCTGTCCCCACGCACTGCGTGAGTCGTAGTTATTATAGTTATTATCAGTTTGAGAATTCATCGCAAGGCTAAGGTGAGGACTACTAGAAGTCGGACTTAGCTAAGCTAAGCCCAGGTAATGCCGCCTCTCCAGTATCGGCTAAGGTATGCTATAGCTAAACTCTAAATTGGTTGGGTTGGGTTTTACAGACCCACAGGGTTCCCACCTTAAGTGATCTGTCAAATCTACCCAACTGATCAAGAGTTAAGCTAGCTTAGACTGGCCCAGCCAAATTTAATGATTAATCCCATTAGTAAGCCTGGTTTGCGTAGTTTAGGATTATCCTGCACATAAGCATTGTGGAACCAGACCCACAGGGTTCCCACCTTAAGTGATCTGTCAAATCTACCCAACTGATCAAGAGTTAAGCTAGCTTAGACTGGCCCAGCCAAATTTAATGATTAATCCCATTAGTAAGCCTGGTTTGTGTAGTTTAGGATTATCCTGCACATAAGCATTGTGGAACCAGTGTTTAACTTAATCCCTAGATTATTATAGCACAAAAACAATATGCATTCACATGATTTTGGTGGATACAGTGCGGCAAAAACTTTGGAAACATCCAATATCACGTTCAGCCGTTTCTACAAATCAACAAAGATCAGTTACAGCACTTTGTAATTCTGGTGGGTCATGAAAGGTTAGAATTGGGTTCATAAAAACTTTTACCGTTTTTATTGTAGAGAACGTTAATGTATGTTCAATGGGTTTGTGTTCGTAGAAAACAGCTAATACATTCATAGACAGCGCAGGAATATATTTGCGTACATAAAAATATTGGAACATACGAGTGTACTTGTAAAACTTTATACAACCGGGACATATACAGTTTGTATCAGGACGCCACAAAAGGTGAAAAGATGCCTCGTACTGTTGGTGTTCGAGATTTATCACCTACTCATTGTCGAGTGAACTGAACAGTCAGAGTATGGTTTTAGTGAGAGACAAACTGCTTAAAATTTCGAAATTCTACATGGTGTAGTTTATAATATACAACTGCAGAATTTTGTACAGCAAACAAGAACCAAGCTTCTCGGCGTTAAACGAAACTGTTTGTTAACTATAACAAAACGAACCAAACGGGCCCCTATTGATCACACGAAATACAGCCCAAGCTCAAGGCTGCCGGCATTACTAATGCTGTACATTTGGCAATGCGCACAGCTGAACAGCATCTCTACAATGGACGGCGGTCTTGTTCAAAACCTTTGCTCAGAAAAGCAAATGTAACGAGTTGATTCGAATGAGTCAAAGAAATGACTCACCAACCTCCAAAATCTTGGGTTCTTTAGACGAGCGGACTACGTCTTGGCCAATGTCGTAACACCGCTTCACGTTGATCAGCGAAGTTAAGCGACACTGGGTCTGGAGAAATAGGAGACCGCCCTGTGCGTCCAGATTATATAGCGACCCGTGGTTCGGACCCCAAGTAAAGCTGTATGTCCATTCCGTCATATGACCTTGGATGCTGCGAAGATTAAACAACCCCATCATTACATTTATTTCTTTAGACGAGTCTCTGTTTCATAAGTTTATGTTAAATGGATGGGTGAGAAAAAGCCTACATTAGTCGTGCTTGCAGCCCACACAGTACGACGTGTAAGTTTTAGTGTGTTCCAGTGTGAGCAACAATATGGACGCTGGAAAGACGGACCCGATATTCATCAAGGGATATCCGAAGTCCAGGAAATCCACCCTTGAGAACCATCCTTTTCCACCGAGAAAACTTAAATGTAACTCATGTGTCGCAAAACGACTGTGCAACCTGTCAAAATACGCTACACAATGGACGAGACACAAAGGATTGGAAGCTCTTTTTTTGTGCTCCGAGAAACCTAGATACGAATCCATTATCTTGATCATCTTGGGGATTACGAATCCCCACATCTTGATCACCAATTGTGGAAAACGAGTCTGACCTCCTCCTCCTCCTCTCCTCCTCCTCCTCCTCCTCCTCCTCCTCCTCCTCCTCCTCCTGCCACATCAGCATCAAATCTGAAGGAAATATTGCCCAGACTTTGACAAAATTTGGACCAAGGCGTCCTTCTAGTACACGGTAAAATTGTAAGATATTGATTGCACCTATTTATTATTTATGAGAACTAACACAGGTAAAAAGTTTATTTTTGGGGTACTCATTTTATGGGTTTCTGACAAGTAGACGCTTGGCTTAGCACCTAACGTGGATATGAAATACGAATTAAAAAAATATAATTAAAAAAACAGTCTATTCATAAAATACAAGACCAAAATTATTTTGTTATTTTCCTGTTATCCCGGACCCCAGACTTTTTGCCAGTTGCCAGATTTCGATTTTGACAGAAAATGATATTTTTGTTAGTTTTAACAAAAATAATCTGTGTCAAAATTGAAATCTGGCAACTGGTAAAAAGTCTAGGTCCGGGATAACAGGAAAGTACCATTACTTTTTATTAACAATCAAAACCTAAACGGATAAAATAAAAAAAATATATTAAAGGTCTGCCTTGACCTGTTAGCTCCAACGGAAAATATAATGCGTTCCCCAACACACCAAGATGCCCCCTCCCCCCACCCCAAAATAAATGCCGTAAATAACGCTATTATCTTCTCTTCTTCCTTGATTAATTTGCCCTAAGCAAACGCTTCATAATTTATCCACACGCAACTCATAATGAAAGGAATCCTTCACATGAGGGAATGAAATACAAATTATACCATAGCATATATAAACCAATTTAACTCTCAAAGATCGAGATGAACATCCTTCAGAGTATATAGCAATTTTTAGTTCTCAGAAAAAATCATTTATTTTCTTTGAAGCGAAAGAGTTTAGCTCCAAATGACGCTCGAAAATCGCATTTAATTAAATATCAATATGCACTGTGCTTACCCTGAACAAATAAGAAAATTCTCTCTCTCGTTTGGCTTCCCTACAGTACCGCGACATTTTCAATTCTGTATCGTAACCACTTACCCAATTTTAAAAACCTAATAACTCTAACGAAACCTAATTTAACCTTACCTAACCTAGTGTAACCTAACATTAATTACATCTCTTTTTTTCATGATAAAAAATAGTATTTATAAATATTAATTCACCACGACACCGCAAATGTTGGGATACGCACGATCGTATCGCGAAAGGCTCTATGTGCATCCTAATGATCGTCGCGATTCCAAAGTAAGACACGTACACTTACACGTGTGTGTGTGTGTGTGTGTGTGTGTGTGTGTGTGTAAATTAAATATAAAACTACAAGGCGTTCGATATCTAATCTTAAAATTAGTGCATTCCATTTAAAATGGTCGGAAACATTATTCAAGTGAACAAAATCTGTAAAAAGAATTGTAGCCAAATATCATAATTCTTAATAGAAATAACATTAAATCACTTCAAAAGTCAATGAATGACTTTGCCTATACAGTAAGTGTCCAGTTTTAAAAAACGGTATTTTACTGTATTGAATATAAAGTAATGATTATGAAGTATTTATCGCTTATCAAAATGACTTCAGTAACTGCAGGTTAAAGATAACACTCTCTTTCGTCAGTCGCTTACGAGTAAATGCATTCTCGGGCAAAACTTTTAACTGTAATGCACTGTAAAAAGACTGACTTTTACAGTTAACAACAGCATGTAAACGCAAGGTGACGGGGGGTTGGTGAGGGATACACAAACTCAGTAAAGTTTTCATTTGACAAGTAAATATATGCACTATACTACTGTGTACTTACCTGTTATGAGCAAGGCGGGTAGAAAGAAGTACGCTGAAAACCATTGAAAAGATGATGAACGTTTGTTTCTTCGGGCCATTATTTGCTGACAGGTCACGCTGATACCATGTCAGGAAAACTTTTGAATATTTATGGTTTTTTTCTCTATCTTTCTTTCTTCCTTCCTCTAATTCTCATTACTTCTTGTTTACTTATT
>JAJOZX010014519.1:10000-67312 GCA_023014485.1 Bathynomus jamesi | reverse complement strand
CCAAGAGACGATTACCTAGAACTATTGCAGTTAACAATTATTTTTTTTGGGAGGTGAACCAAAAGGTGGAATCAAATTTAAACATCCAGCGGGACTTCATCGGGCTAGGTGGATGGCCAAAATTACATATTCATTGAAAATTTTTATGTTCAAATCTCAGTTCAAAATTTCAGTAAAAGAGAAAAAAGGACTAAAAGACATCTGTCTATTTGCTACTCGGTTATATGTAAAGGCATGGTTTACAGCTCCTGTGCCATCTTGCGCTCCTCGTCTTGCTCTGGAATTATTACAGAATCTTGTAGTCTACAAACAAATAAATGACACAATTGCATTTGTTGCTATTAAAAAACTGTTAGGTCACCTCTGGTACCTATTAGAAGAACTGGTAGCCTTGGCCTTTTATGATGATGAAGTGCCTACTGAAACGAAAAACAAAATTGTAAAGGCCTTGCAAAATACGGCAGAAACTCTTCCTGCAAAACGGGCTTTTCTAGATCCTGCACTTATTCCAACGAAAAAATTAGAAGATTTTGTCATCAAATACTCAAAGATTCTTTACAATAACAGAATTTAGTTCAAAATTTTTACTCAAAGATGCTAAAGAATGGCATAATGATGAAGAGTATAACTCCGCTAAGAAATCTATCAAACGGTGGAAAGTCGTGAATGATATAGCGGAAAGAGGAGTAAAATTAATGGATGAATATAATAAAATACTAACACATGATAAAGATCAAAAACAATTCTTGCTACAAGTAGTGAAAAATTACAGGGCTGTTTACCCTGATAGAAAGAAAGAAACATTGATGAAGTAAGGACAGCTAATGTCTCAAATATCATGCTAGTTTAATTATGCATGCTTGTGGTTATGGTAGGACCTACGGGGGACCTTTCCACATTAAAAAAAAGCAATGCGCCTTGTACTGTGCCCCCTGGGTGGTGTGGAAAAATTTGACAATTTGAGTCGTTCTGTCAATTTTTAATTGCTGGTAGCAACCCCTAAAAATTAAAAATTTGCTAAAATATTTTAGGATAGTTGTTTTTATGCTGAAATGAACCATTTAAAGGGTTGAACACATTAAAATATTAAAAAAAATTTTTTACCCCCATTTTTGAATCACCCTAATATATATATATATTTTTCATTATTTCGTTATCTCTCCTCCTCGTGTGCAGAAACGTTCCTTAATACTTATGTCGTTTCTATTCATTTATATACTGCGCGGTCATTGCAGTTATTTGCGCATATCACGATTTGCGAGGGTGCTCTCTGAGGGCATTGGTTTCTGCCCTATTTGGGAGAATTTCGATTTGTGATTGAGTGAGGTCCGTAGCATAATGGTAGAGCGTCGACCGGCAATTGGAAGGCCCTGGGTTCGTTTCCCAGGCGGTTCGCCTCATTTTTCATTATTTCGTTATCTCTCCTCCTCGTGTGCAGAAACGTTCCTTAATACTTATGTCGTTTCTATTCATTTATATACTGCGCGGTCATTGCAGTTATTTGCATATATAAATATATGCATATATAATATATATATTATATATGCATATATATATATATATATATATATATATATATAAATATATATATATATGCATATATCTTATGTCGTTTCTATTCATTTATACTGCGCGGTCATTGCAGTTATTTGCATATATATATATATGCATATATATATATATATATATATATATATATATAGCATATATATATATATATATATATATATATATATATATAATATATATATATATATATATAATATATATATATATATAATATATAATATATATATATATATATATATATATATATATGCATATATATATATATATATATATATATGTATGGGATGAATTTCACAATTAAACACCTTAAATAAATGAACGATGCAAACCACAAGGAAAAAAGAAAAAAGATTCCAAGGCCTTTCTATTTTACGCAAAACTCCTAGCTATAAAACCTAACACCTTGTTCGCATAATTGACCGCTGCAGTTTTTTCTTTCGCCACTTTAAAATCACCAGTGACGATAACTCCTAAATTTTTCCTGTTCTACGTTTGCCAACTCCTTTCCTGATATACTAAACGCAGAATTACCGTTACGCGAACCTATATGTAAAATTTTGCACTTATCGACGTTAAATCTCATTTGCCATGTGACTGACCAATCAATGATTTTATTCAGATCTTCCTGAATTTTTCATCTATCTTCATCATTAATTGCCCTACCACCCAACTTCGTGTCATCCGCAAACTTTCAAACTGTACTGACCCGGCTGACATCTAAATCGTTAAGATATATAAGAAAAAGCAAGGGGACCAATACAGAACCCTGAGGAACGTCACTCGCTACATTAGCACAAGACGACTCCGCTCCATCAACCGCTACCCTCTGTTTCCTACCTCGCAACCACTCTTCTATCCAATTTATTACTATACCTGTGATTTCATAAGTCTTAGTTTTTTCAATCAGTCTTTTGTGCGGTATGGTGTTAAACGTTTTGGAAAATCTAAATACACTACATCTACCGCCCAATGACTATCGTAAACTTCAACCACGCTTTGAAAAAATTCTAAAAGAATAGTTAAGCAAGATTTGTTTCACCGAAAACCGTGCTGCGTATTTCTAATCAAGTTATGCAATTCTAGGACTATATGATCCCTAATTATTGATTCCAGTAGCTTTCCTACAACAGACGTTAAACTGATTGGCCTATAATTTCCCGCCGCACCTTTATCGCCTTTCTTAACGATAGGTGTTACGTTTGCTAACTTGAAATTATCTGGTACCCACCCCTCAGAAATAGACGCATTAAAAATCTTTGTTAGCGGCACAAGAATGCTATCTTTTAATTCTTTTAGTTGTATGGGATATATGGAATCCGGGCCCCGTGATTTACGCATTTTCATTTTATACGGCCCCGAGACACTTTTTACTGGATTCCTATTGTTGACGTATTGAAAGAATCGCTTGGGGTTTTCTTTGCCGTCACGAGCTATGGAGATTTCAAATTCGCGCTTGGACTTTTTTATTACACTTTTCGCTTCACGCCTTAGAGATATGTAGTTGTTTCGTAACCGCAAATTGTCTTTATCGCACTTATGTAGCCTATAAGCCCTATCTCTACTCTTTATAATGTCTCCTACTCTAGAAGTAAACCACAAGGGCTTGTTGTTTACTTTCGCACGTTTAATCTTGTACGGTACACATTCTTCATTTATAGTCCTAAATATTGTTTCGAACGATTCCCACATTAGTTTTGCGTTGGAGATCCCGATTTCGTTTTCCCAGTTGACGTGTGACAACTCATTTCGAAATTTACAAAAGTCTGCGCGCTGGAAGTTAGGAATTTTAGTCGAGTTAGCTGGTTTGAGTGACTTACTGAGAGGACAAACTCTACCATATTGTGATCGCAATCGCTTAACGGTTCTATTACTTGAAGATCCGTGATTAGCCTATCATCCCTAGTTATTACCAAAGCTAAAATACTGTCCAACCTCGTAGGTTCCCCAACTTTTTGAATAAGAAAACTATCCTCGAGAAAATTAACTAAACGATTACCTTCCGCGTCATCCTGCTTGTATCATAATTCACGTTGGCGCAATTAAAGTCACCCATAACTAAGGCCTGCTCACTACCTATTATTCTCTTTAGTTCACGATATAACGCTTCGTCCGTATCATCTGTTTGATTAGGGGCTAGGGGGCCTATATATAACCGCAGTAGGATGATGGCAAAATGTTAGAGTGCAGAGCAATTGCATAATGTTACATAATGTTGCAAGAGTGCCAACTAGGGTGGAGTGATTGTTTAGTTTTAAAAATCAGGGGTGTTAAATAGTTGTCAAATGTCTAAAAATGAGCATTGGTGGTGGTTTTGGTGGTTGCTGGTGATATCGCATCAGCAACCACACTCTATATGTGCCACGCCCACATGCGACTCAAAAAACCTTTATTTTGCCTATTTGGGGCTCTATAATAGCTAGAAGCACAATCTAAAAAGTGCATCTTATGATTTTTTGATGCTGAGAACAACAAAATTATTTTCAAAAGTGTACATTGATGTATAAACATTTTTTGAGAGTTAAATTAAAATCAGTAGCTGTTTTTGTCCAACCTACTTTATATTTACTTCTATTTTTCAGAATTTTTATAACCTATTCAATTAACACTAGTTTAACGTCTTCAAGATTTTTAGTTACTTATGAAACGTAGAAGCCAGACAACAAAAGTCTTACACGGTGGCCATAGTTTTCCATCCATTGACAGTTTTCCTAATGGAAAATTACCTACCGCTGGACAAGTTGTTCAGCGTCTACTTAAGGAGCCAAACTGGAAAACCAAGGAAAACATCACAAAAGTTGCAGATGAGTTGAGGAAACAATGGATTTGGTGTAATGTTTATCCACTATCCTTGCGCACCATTGAGACGAAGGTGGACAAACTAGCAGCAGACTTTTCATGGTAAGTCATCATAACTTTCTATCCTGGGTAGTACTAAATTAATTACAAGAATGTCTTCTTAGCCAATAGTAAATTTTTTATTTTAAATATAATTTTGTTGTGATGTGCTCTGTAAACCTGTGAATTAATTTATCTATGTATTTCAGCCAAAATTTCTAAACTAAAAAATATTTAAGCGATTTGTGACCACAATTTTAATTTCTAATTAAGAAAATAATATTGATTTTTTTAATATTTCAACTTCGAAAATGCATCAACAGGTTTCATCGATACTCTGTCACAAAGAGAGGTTCAACCTATTTGGCAAAACTAGAATTGTTTGTCAAAGAGCTTGATTGTTTATTTGATATTTTTTCTGAGGATCTTTCTCAACGACGAAAATTGGAGGAGTTTAAACTGAGGATGACTCAGGATGATTTCTCCTTCTATGAGGATCAAAAATCTGTGAGGCTAGGATACTGTTCAAGACTTGAGGAAAAGCTCACAGAGCAGATGTTAGATACAGGAGAAGAATAATTGACGAACAACGAGCGGAATTATGGTTAGTCAGAGAGTACATCATGACTTGAACCATTTTAATAATATCTTTGATGTTTTTTTATTATATATATATATATATATATATATATATATATATATATATATATATATATATATTGGCATAGTAAATCTAGTCATCTATTCATACTAATTGTTCAGTGAACGAAGCCGGAGAGAAGAGGCAAGTGCATCACAACCTCAACCAGACAGTCCAGACACTACTGGTAGCTCTAGCGAAACTCCATCAGAAGACTCTCGAGATGATCCACAGCCTGCTGGTTCCTCTCATTATAATTACTAAGATCTGGAGAACCTCTGCAGAGCTGTTGATAGGTAAATTAGCACTTGTGAATTGTGATTGTTCTTTAATAACTGTACTTAGTTTATGTGCCATGTCATTTCGGTAGACTTAAAATGGATATCATTTTTCTCAACTTCAAAATACAATCTTGCAGGTATTCAATTTCCGACAGAGCAGGTGCGGCGGTAGCGTCAGCAGTTTTAAAAGATTTTGGCATTATCACTGATGATGACAACACTAACGTCATTGACAGGTAAGATTTCAAAATTATCATGATTACATTTTCATCCACATTTCCTAAGCTTTTTAAACAAAATTACAATTACTACTACTAATAAGAAGTAAAGTAATTTTATTTAATTATACATACAGTATTATACATTGTAACATGGAAAAATAAATTTCAAATATATTTGGCTCAGGCATAAAAGTCAGTGTATTTAGCCCATCACTGTTCATTGTTTCCTGTTGTACATATTCCTGTTTATCAGTGCTACCTCCAGCTTTATAAATTTGTAAACAATTTTCATTAATACAGGAGTAAACTACGATCAGATCAGAGCTGAGGAAGAAGTATTCTTTGGTTTAGTGGACAGCATTTATGTTGATGACCGACAGGATGGTATTGTGACAATTACAGAGTTAGAGGGGCGACATTATCAACAAACCAAAGTAGAAGAGCACTATGTTATAGTCGGAGAACCGGGTAAGCACTGTTTTCTGTATGGTATGTTTAAAATTTTTAGTGGATAGCATAAATTTGGTCTTAGTAACATTAAGGAGTAAGAACTATACGATAGTTATATATGTTCATTGGTCATACCTGGTAATCTACTGATCTCAAATACATTTATTATTTCCTTAAATTTGGTTTAAAATGTTTCAGGAGGACATTATCTGACACATGTTACCCCAGAGAATGGGAACGGTGTATCAATTGCACTAAGTCTCTATGAAGCAGTGAAGGACACTGATCTGGAAAACCTGCAAGTCATGGGGTCAGATGGAACTGCAGTGATGACTGGACATAATTCAGTGGCGATCAGAGTCTTTGAAGAGCTTATTGGAAGACCACTGCAAAGGATCATATGCCTCTTACATTGTAACGAGCTACCTCTTCGTCATGTTTTCATGGAGCTCGATGGGACTACGAAGAGCCTGATAGTTTTTCAGGGCCAATAGGAAAACAGCTACGTGGTATGGTTTCTGATGGGATGTCAAATTTAAGCCAATCAGAAATCAGAATTTCGCTATATTGCCAAATGATGTAATTGATGATCTCAGTCGTGACCAATACTATGCTTATAGAATATGCATGGCAGTCATGCTAGGGACTATTGAAAAGGACCTTGAGCTTTTAGAAGTTGGGCCATTAAATCACTCAAGATGGCTGACATTAGGTTGTAGAATACTCAGATTCTATGTTTCATAGAAAAAGCCGAGTTCAGTATTGATAACTGTTGCTGAGTTCTGTTTAAAAGTGTATTTCCCCAGCTGGTTTGAAATCAACAAGAATCACTCAGTGACCGACGGTTCAAGAAACTTCTTTTCAATGCTGAGCAGAATCTCCAAGTTTCCTAATAAGAAAGAAAAAGACATTGCCCTAAAAACCCTAAGAAGGAATGCTTTTTTTGCTCACCCCGAAAACATTATAATATCAATGCTTGGTGATGAGGACAAGGAGAGAAGAAACACTGCAGTAAATAAGATCCTGGCACTGAGGGGTGAAGTGCAGAAAACAACCCAGGACATCAGAGTCAAAATGGATTTCACCGGCGGAGATTTGGAAGTTGAGGATGATGTGAATGATGATGATTATGACAGTTTGAGTTATACAAGAGACCGCACTGTCAGGAAATTTAAGGTGCCTATAATCAATGAAAATGCTAAATCGTATGACAAGATGAGTAACCTTGATAACTTGACAGCAAAGCCTCCAATAGTTACCCATCTTACATCAACTGAACTTGCGAACATTAGAAAAAATCCTTTGAAGTTCAAACAGCCATGCCACAATCACGTGGTAGAACGCCATATCAAGCTTGTGACTGAGGCATCTGCAGCTGTCATTGGGTTCAATAGAAGAGATGGCATGATCCGGCAGTGTATAAAATCCCGTAAACTGATAAAAAAGTTTAATACAAAGCAAGAAATTGTTTAGATTCTACATTTATTTGATGAAATTTTATAGTGTAAATTTGTAATATATGGTCAATATGCATTACTTTTTCATGAAAATGTGTTAAAACTCTGTTTTACTCTTTTGGAAATAATTTTATCAGTCTTAGCATAAACAGTTTTTAGATTGCGTTTCTACCTATTATAGAACCCAAAATAGGCAAAATACAGGGTTTTTTACAGTTGCGTATGGATGTGGTACATATAGGGTGTGGTTGCTGATGCAGTATCACCTGCAACCACCCAAAACCACTGCAAATGTTCATTTTTAGACATTTGACAACTATCTAGCACCCCTGATTTTTGAAATATTGATTTTCATAAAAATACACCCCACCCTAGTGCCAACCCCACCCCCCCTTTGTTGCCAACCCCAAAATGGGGTTGCAAGGGGTATGCAACTTGGAGGCGGAGTTATCCCCCAAGCTGAACCCCCCAAAGGGGCATACCTAACCTAAGGGGGCCTCCTTGGGGGATAAGTTGGGACGGCCTCACCCCCAAAAGGGGCAGAGAGAGAGAGAGAGTCTTTGCTTGGCGACCGCCAAGCTCATATGAGTCCTTCAGCCACCCCGCTGGTCTCTTATAGGCCCCTAATCAGCCAGTTGGCTTAATCAGCCAATGCCTCAGGGCATCATCAGCCAGTGCCTCCGGGTTTCACCAGCCAGTGGCTCCGAGCATCATCACCTCCGTGCATCAGTTGACGCGTCGCGCGTTCGCGGACACGAGTCCCGTACGTCCGGTTGCTGGGCACCCCAGGCATCACCCGTCCGTTGCTTGGGGCCCTAGGCATCAGCCAGGTGCCACAATGTACGTTTATGTGCGCTAAAAGGAGCCGGGTTCGTACCCGGACGGGGCTCGTTACTCAGGGTACCCTAATGTTCTCCCCGTAGGTCTATGGTGAGGATAAAACACACACATATATATATTATATATATATATATATATATATATATACATACACTGTATATATAAAACGCAAACAAAACGCACACTTTCATTGATACGAATTTCAATACTTGGTTCTAAGTAAGGGTGAAATTATTATTATTATTAATTTTAAATACCACTACTAGTGATATATATATATATATATATATATATATATATCAATTTATTTTTGTTAACTATTATATATATATCAATTTTGGAAATCTTGGAAATGTACAATGTCATATATTTTGTTTTATTTTTAAAGTAAGTTTTAGATCTACGAATTTAGAACAGGTGTTTTTCAATCCTATTCACACACACACACACACATATATATATATATATATATATATATTATATATATTATATATATTATTATATATATATATATATATATATATAATATATTATATATATATATATATATATATATAATATATTATATATATATATATATATATATATTATTATATATATATTATAATATTTCATATCAACACATGTCGAAAACAACATTCTAATCTGAGCAACTCAATAAATGCTGAAATTAAATATAAAATTGTAATTATTCTAGTTTTAAAGTAAAGTTTTAGGTTTAACTTATTTTATGGTTTTGTTAACTGTATTTTATATATATATATATATATATATATAGATTATTTTTCAATTTTGGAAATCTTGGAAATGTATAGTTCCATATAGTTTATTTTATTTTTAAAGTAAGTTTTAGATCTACGAATTTAGAACAGGTGTTTTTCAATCCTTGATACATAATTCAGACGATGTATGTTTAGGCCTACCAACGATAACCTAATCAAACTACAAAACAAGATTCGAGTTGGGGGCCCTTTCTGTCGCCTTTCAATGCAAATAACATATGTCTCTTCAATAACAAATCTGAAACCATACGTACATCTTTTTCTAATCACCATTTGGCCGTATAAGCAGATAAACAGTTTCCCGTAATGGTTAAGATATCTTCTACATTTTTATTTTCTGCCAGTTTGGTACAGCACACACAATACACACGTCATTTCTAATGAGCATGTGACCATTTAAGCAAATAAACATTTTAGCCGTAATGGTTAAAGTTTCTTCAGCAAATATTTCATGGGTCTGTTTCCACCACAGAAAGGCTATCTTGTAAAAATATAAGAGTTTTCACAGATCTTAAACCAATATTTGTTCAACGATTGGGAATATAAGTTTATTGCAGAAAAATGAAATTTGTATCAGATAATGGGCAGCAAATCGGGGCAGAAGGCACGCCCAGATTTGATGCGGGACAGCCAATCACAGCACTGTGGGCGGGGCCAGGACCTAGGTTGGGAGGAATGCAGGCATACACGATAAGCCGCCCAAATTCATGCCCAGACTTCATGGATTCAGCCAATTACGACACTGTGGGGCGTGCCCAGGACCTCGGATTGGTCGATATACAGGCCCAAGCGCTAAACTCTGCCCAATTTTCACTGTCGGCCAATAGGGAGCTAAGGTTCGCCCTTGTGGACAGGCCACATGCCCCCTTATAAATGGAGAATCTCGATGCGAGACTCAGTTTCGTTCATTTCCAGCTAGTGAATTGTACAACAATGAGTCAGCTGTACGAATCACCCAACCTGATTGGTGATGACGACTTTTACGGCCAAGCAACGTTGCACCTCTTCAACGCTGCAGACCGGGGCGAACTCTTTTCAACACAGAATGTTATGGAAATTTGTAACGATGTGCAAGGCCCACACATTGAAGAGAACCTGCAGATGTGAGTATCACTAAGTGTCTTAAAAGTGTTTTGAAAATTATGTTTAAGTATTGTCTGTACCCCCATATATACAGGGTGTCCCATAAGTCCGACATCATAGGAGAGATTCATATTTTTCTATTTCTACAAACCATAATTCATATTTTTCTCTTTCTACAGGCCATAATGTCTGTGAGCAAGGAGAACGAATCCAGATAATTTTACTCATAGGAAATCGGAGTCAAAGAGAGGCCGCTGCTGAATTTAACAGACTACATCCAGACCGCCAGCCAATAACACAGAGTTGTGTTAGCAGACTTGTTGCAAAGTCTCTTTGACTCCGATTTCCATGAGTAGAATTATCTGGATTCGTTCTTTCTTGCTCACAGATATTATGGCCTGTAGAAAGAGAAAAAATGAATTATGGTTTGTAGAAATAGAAAAATATGAATTTCTCCTATGATGCCGGACTTATGGGACACCCTGTATATATATATATATATATATATATATATATATATGTAGGGGACGGTGGGGTAAGACGGACCCATGGGGTGAGATGGAACCTCCCCCCCCTCTAAACCCAAGCAGAAAGGGCGAGGTTCAGATATTGGTTGCTAGATGTCCTTCACGTCACCAAACAAAAGCATGACAAAAGAAAAAAGCAAAGCAAGCGAAAGCTGGGCCATCCTGGGCTCATGACAGTGACAGTGAGGATGGAGATTCAACCAAGTGCTTGCATTGCAATGACACCTTTGGTAAATCTGTGCGAGGGGAAGGGTGGGTTTGTTGCGCCATTTGCAAGAGATGGGCACATGAGGAATGTGCAGGGGTAAAGGATGATGAGGAAGAGGTTTTTGTGTGTGAGTTGTGCCAGTAAGGATGGACCCCTGGGGCAAAGCTGGGCACTTGCGGTTTTTTTTGCGGTACTGCGGTACTGCGGTACTACCGCACTACCAAACCGGTACCGCATAACGCAGTACCGCAAAAAATGCGGTAGCGGTACTGCTGTACTTTCAGCGATCCTTTGCGGTACTGCGTTATGCGGTACCGGTTTGGTAGTGCGGTAGTACCGCAGTACCGCAGTACCGCAAAAAAACCGCAAGTGCCCAGCTTTGCCCTGGGGTCCATCTTACCCCGTGATTCGTTTTTGGTACAATAAAAATATTGATTTGGTAAAATCTCGTGTTTCAGTCTTTTCCTCTAAAAACCGTGACCAGGGTGTGGACTTTAAATATAACACCCCAAAGCACCACCACAACCCCTAAAAAAAACCAAAATTATATAAATGTGGTTTCTAGACTCATTTTTGTGTTAAGTAGTCCGTCTTACCCCAACTTCCCCTATATATGCCGCGCAAGATGAGAGAGAGAGAACGAAACAAATGAAAAAATGAGGTAACCACCCGGGAATCGAACCCGGGTTCTTCCGATTGCCGGTCAAATATGATAACCATTACACCACGGGCCTCACTCGATCAAATGCCGTAATTCTCTCTACATACGCGCAGAAACCAATGCCCCAAGGGGGCACCTCCCGCATGCCGTACATTATATACATTCTAACTGCAAACACGCAGTATAATTAACGTAAAGAACGACGCTTGTATATGAGAATATTCCGCGCAAGATGAGCGAGAGAGAACGAAACAAATGAAAAAATTAGGTAACCCGGAAGATCCCGGGTTCGATTCCAGGGTGGTTACCTCATTTTTTAATTTGTTTCGTTCTCTCTCTCATCCTTGCGCGGAATATTCTCCTATACAAGCGTCGTTCATTACGTTAATTATACTGCGTGTTTGCAGTTAGAATGTATATGTATATATATATATATATTGTGGCCAATACATTTTTCTGCAATCAAACTCGTAATAGAGCTTTAAGATGGACGTAAAACTAATCTCAGAGCTTAACCCTAACTCTATATATATAAACTGATGCGTGCAAAACCCCAATAGCGAAATACTCTAACGTAACCTACCCCAACCTAACCTAACTTAGCCTAACCTAACATATCCTAGCGCAGACTAACCAGGTGTAAAGTAACTTAACCTAGCCTAACTTAGACTAACCTAACCTAACCGGGTGTAAACTAACCTAACCTAGCCTACCTTAGCATAACCTAACCTAACTTAGCATAGCCAAACATGGCATAAACTAACCTAACTTAGCATAACTTAGCATAACCTAACAGGGTGTAAACTAACCTAACCTAGCCTAACATAACCTAACTTAGCCTAACCCAACATATCCTAGCGTAGACTAACCTGGTGTAAACTAACCTAACTTAGCCTAACCTAAGCTAACCTAACCGGATGTAAACTAACCTAACAGACTAAACTAACCTAACTTAGCCTAGCCTAACCTAACCTAACCGGGTGTAAACTAACCTAACCTAACTTAGCCTAGCCTAACCTAACCTAACCGGGTGTAAACTAACCTAACCTAACTTAGCATAGCCTAACCTAACTTAGCCTAACCTAACTTAGCATAGCCTAACCGGGCGCAAACAAACCTAACCTAACCTTAGCCTAACCTAACTTAGCATAGCCTAACCTAACCTAACTTAGCATAGCCTAACCTGGCGTAAACAAACCTAACCTTACCCTAACCTAGCATAGCCTAACCTAGCGTAGACTAACATAACCTAGCGTAAACTAACCTAACCTAGCCTAAATTAGACTAAACTAACCTAACCTAACCGGGTGTAGACTAACCTAGCCTAGCATAACTTAACATAACCTAACCTAACTTATCCTAACCTAACTTAGCATAGCCTAACCGGGCGTAAACTAACCTAACCTCACTTAGCCTAACCTAGCCCAACTTATCATAGCCTAACCTAACCTAACTTAGTCTAACCTAACACATCCTAGCGTAGACTAACAGGGTGTAAACTAACCTAACCTAGCCTAACTTAACATAGCCTAACCTAACTTAGCCTAACCTAACCTAACTTAGCATAGCCTAACCGGGCGTAAACAAACCTAACCTAACCTAACTTAGCCTAGCCTAACATAACCTAGCGTAGACTAACATAACCTAGCGTAGACTAACATAACCTAGCCTTAGACTAAACTAACCTAACCGGGTGTAAACTAACCTAACCTAGCCTAACTTAGCATAACCTAACTTAACCTAACTTATCCTAACCTAACTTAGCCTAACCTAGCCCAACTTAGCATAGCCTAACCTAACCTAACTTAGCCTAACCTAACATCCTAGCGTAGACTAACCGGGTGTAAACTAACCTAACCTAGCATAACTTAGCCTAACCAAACCTAGCCTAACCTAGCCGGGTGTAAACTAGCCTAGCATAGACTAAACGGGTGTAACTAACCTAACCTAGTCTAATTTAGCATAGCATAGCCTAACCTAACCTAGCCTAGCCTAACTTAGCCTCTCCTAACCTATCCTAACGTAGACTAACCGGTCGTGAACTAACCTAACCTAACCGCAGTCTCTCTCAGCGGAAACAAATCTCATTTATTTATTAGCATTGAAAATTAGCTTGTATTGTTTGTCGTTTATAATTGGCAATCTAATTTCCTTATGTTCTGAATTTTTCTACAACGTAAAAATTAATCTCATTATGTTTTCAATTATTATCTGTTTCCATCGTGATGATTTCAGCATATATATATATATATATATATAATATTTAGGAGAAATCCAATGACAAGGAGAAATGTAAATGCCATGAAAAGTCTTCTTTATTGCGCAACGTTTCGAGCAATACGCTCATCTTCAGGCTGTTTAATAACAATGTGAAATTAAAATCAATATTGAATGAAAAACAAACAGAAAATTTCTATAACCTATTCGTAAAGACAAATTTTAAAAGACTGAGAAAAGAGGGTTAAATTCTAAGTTATACAGATTTACATATAAAAATTAAGAAGTTATTTTTAAATACATGTAGTAAATGTGAAATTAATACACTGGAAAAATTACCAATAGTACACTGGAACAATGGAGCTATCTACCTTACACAGCAGTATCCGAGGCCGACTAATTTGAGCAGAGGAAACGGGAACGAAGGATGGCGAGGGAGATAGGGGAAGGAGGGATTATAAGGAATTGGGGAAGGAGGAGGGATCATAGCAAATTGAGAGGGACGGACGATGAGTCAACATTCAGACTAGGGGACAATGCTTTAATGAAAAGGGATTCTAAATTCTTAGTGAGTTGGGACAAGTATTACAACCAAGAATTTTAAAATTGTCTAAAGTGACATCAATTTTGCATTTAATGCTATGTTCACGAATACTCGAGGCTTCCTTAGTTTTTAAAATTTTACCTGTTCGGCCACTTATTCCCATATGCGAATAAAATCTAGCCCTGAGAGAGCGAACAGTGCTGCCGATGTAATTCCCAAGGAGACACCTGGGCAGGTAAATAAATATACAACACCGCTACGCAACGAGTCAGGGGT
The DNA here is from genome assembly GCA_023014485.1 of Bathynomus jamesi. Taxonomy (NCBI): domain Eukaryota; kingdom Metazoa; phylum Arthropoda; class Malacostraca; order Isopoda; family Cirolanidae; genus Bathynomus; species Bathynomus jamesi. The sequence goes on along the minus strand of JAJOZX010014519.1, from coordinate 52,721 downwards.
TCGATCCTTCGCTGAGAAAAGCTACCTAAAGACGTTTTATTAATAAATATGATGCGGAAATCAGTATGATAAAAAAATTTCCTTAACAATTTTATCATACTGATTTCCGCATCATATTTATTAATAAAACGTCTTTAGGTAGCTTTTTCTCAGCGAAGGATCGAACCCCTGACTCGTTGCGTAGCGGTGTTGTATATTTATTTACCTGCCCCAGGTGTCTCCTTGGGAATTACATCGGCAGCACTGTTCGCTCTCTCAGGGCTAGATTTTATTCGCATATGGGAATAAGTGGCCGAACAGGTAAAATTTTAAAAACTAAGGAAGCCTCGAGTATTCGTGAACATAGCATTAAATGCAAAATTGATGTCACTTTAGACAATTTTAAAATTCTTGGTTGTAATACTTGTCCCAACTCACTAAGAATTTTAGAATCCCTTTTCATTAAAGCATTGTCCCCTAGTCTGAATGTTGACTCATCGTCCGTCCCTCTCAATTTGCTATGATCCCTCCTCCTTCCCCAATTCCTTATAATCCCTCCTTCCCCTATCTCCCTCGCCATCCTTCGTTCCCGTTTCCTCTGCTCAAATTAGTCGGCCTCGGATACTGCTGTGTAAGGTAGATAGCTCCATTGTTCCAGTGTACTATTGGTAATTTTTCCAGTGTATTAATTTCACATTTACTACATGTATTTAAAAATAACTTCTTAATTTTTATATGTAAATCTGTATAACTTAGAATTTAACCCTCTTTTCTCAGTCTTTTAAAATTTGTCTTTACGAATAGGTTATAGAAATTTTCTGTTTGTTTTTCATTCAATATTGATTTTAATTTCACATTGTTATTAAACAGCCTGAAGATGAGCGTATTGCTCGAAACGTTGCGCAATAAAGAAGACTTTTCATGGCATTTACATTTCTCCTTGTCATTGGATTTCTCCTAAATATTAAATTGAAGCTCTGTAGAAGCAACCCGCATATATATAATATATAATATATATATATATATATATTATATATATATATATGTTGGAGCTTCATTTTTCTCGATAATCCAGCACTGCAGTAGGATTTTTAAATCACCAAAACGTTTAAGAATTATCTGCTTTTAAAATACGTGGTATTTTCTCTTATTGTATCTTTTTATTTTTACTTAACCTTATAGGACCCATGCGGAACTTGATCGCATTATATCCACTTTTGATGAAAGGGGAATAAATGCTATGGACGCTTCTCCTAACAGCCTACCCAGCGATACAGAAGTCGCAGTATTGAATCACAGTCGGTCAAGCGAGCGCGAGTTTGCAGAGGAGCTAATGTAAGTATTTTTAGGTTATATAGTATGTTTTTGGAATAGTGAACAATAAGATTGGGTAGGCCAGGTTAGGCTACGACAGGTTAGGATATATATATATATATATATGGTGTACACAAAACGATTTAACCGCATCCAGTTTCGTGACATTTACTTAACCTTATACGACCGAGACGGAGCTAGATCGTATTATAGCCACTTTTGACGAAAGGGTGATAAACGAAGTGGTAACCACCCCGCCTGGCCAACCCAGCGATCCAGAAGTCGAGGTACTGGCACGGGACAGCGAGTGCCAGTTTGTAGAGGAGATTATGTAAGTATTTTTGAGGATAAGAACAAAACTTAATATATTTTTCATTTATTAAACAGTAGAAAACATGTACAAAACGGTAACAGCATCCGCTACATAATTCTTAATGGCTACAGCTACAAATGTATATACAGATTTACACAATATAGATATATGCCATTACACATTACAGGGAGTACTAACATATGGGAACTTTTTTATCTGTCTGCATATATATATTTATCATTCATATTTGTGTCGCATAAGTCGAATAATTTTAAAAAATTCATAAAACTCTTCCCACGTGACATATGCATGAGAAACAAAATACAATACAATCCACATGTTTCAGTATAATATCCATGGAAGCGATATGGATTCCAAACAATCTCTGGCACACCTAGCTGTGCTATAAAATTTACGATTCCCGAGTCATTCCACGGTGGAAATCCGAGTGAGTCAAAATAGTACATTCTCTCCTTAGTTTTAAAATAGATTGCAAACCAATGAATACCCTCACCACCCTCAATGTCGGTGTTAACGATAATCCCGTACCAGTTTCTCGAACTAGCCAGCATCAATATTTCATTCTTCGCAAAAATACCGATAAATTTGGAACACGCGAAGCGGTCACTTTTGAACACACTCTGAATTGTATTCGCATCCATTTTAAAAATCAGTGGTAACGCTCCTGAAAAGATCACCTCTATTAGTGCCTGTGATTCTAGATACACGAGTGCACTTATAGGCGCATCTATAGGTTTGGCAAACTCCAACCTCACTGAGATGTTCCCGCTCTGTTGTGGACTTAAATGCGTATTTACACCAGCAGTTAAGTCTGGCGTAATGTCAAATGAGTAAATATTAAACTCTTCCAGAAATTCTTTCAGCGTTATACCGAAACCAAGTTCATCACATGCTCCTGTATTATGGGCAAGACTACTATATACTCTCGCGCAGAGCGGGAACACAACATCTGTTGAGTAATCCATATTCATTACCCCACCCAAAGCAATGCCATTTACGGATAGAGTAATATTTTTAAGGCCGAAATTCTCGAATTTTAAGGCACTCTTTTTATATTTTCCATTCGTCGAGGCGTGGTCTTGCATTCCAATTAATATCCTTTTCGGTAGGACTCCAAGAGCAATGTTTTCTAGCTGCTTCGATGCCAGTCCTGCGGGGATCGTGTACAGTTTGATCTGTACCCTGTTAATTGGATATTTTACTGTGGCATGTACCAAGTCTTTCTCAATTTCTATTTGCTTCGGGGAGCTTAATTTCACTTGGCGTATACACAAATACGTTTCGATGTGTATCACAACGGGTTTCGCGCCTTCTTCTTGGTCAGTCCCAAGATTTATGCAGATCTCAGGGTTCGTTCGGATAAGCTTCAATTTCATATCCACCCCGTTCATAAGCAACTTCTCCTGGAATGTAAAATCTGTATGCAGGCGTCCAAAACATTCGTATATCTTTTTTTTAGAATTTTTAAATTTATCCTATATTCCATTTTCATCTTTAGTGTGGTAATACCCCTCGGCGGTTAAAAAGGTGTCCTTCGCTTCTTTTGAAAAGTTGAGGACATTTTCCAGATAGGCTCGTAGGTGATAGTACCCCGTGCCTGCCGAGAAGTTAGTTTGATTTAACTATACGTCACACTGACTGAATATGGAGTGTAGAAAGTTGGTTTCAGGGTAGACAGCGTAACTATCATCGCAGTCCGTTCCGTCAGAATGGGCTATGCGTAGTTTAGCATACATGTGCATGCAACTCAGGTCAAAAAAGTAAGGGCCTGAGCTGGGTATCACGAATTCTATAGGGGCACTGGGTGAACTAATTGTGTTTAACGAGTTAATTGTAATAAAGTCACTATGTTCAATAGAAACCTGTGTAGGTGGCATATCAAAGAGGGACAGTTCCGATTTACAGCATGGTGAACTACACGGATGGATAAAACGTCCCATGGCGAGTCAGAAATAGTGCCACCTCCCTCGACGAGTATTAGTCAATCTATGATTCGTGAGAGTAGCGTCCTCAGCTTATATCAGATAAAAAATGGTCAGCCATAGGTTTCATACGCTTAGAACACTTCCTTTTTGGTTTCTTTTTACGTTTAACGCCACGCGATGGCAGCCCCTTCTTCCTAACAGATCTCTTCTTCTTCTTTCCACCACGTGTTGGTAACCCCTTATTCCTGGCAGATCTCTTCTTTCCGCCACCACGCATTTTTCTCTTCGCATCTTTGATGATTTCATCCCGTGTACGTTTTAAATGTTTTTTTAGAGCTTCTTTAGGCTTAGTTCCACCCAATATGTCCTCTGCCGCGTTAAAACCTGTTTGTAACGCCTTCCTCCCTAGGTACCTGGCCCCCCTCTTCAACAGCGGGACAGCGGTGCGTAGTATGGATGATAAAATGAACCCAAGTCCGCTACCACGCTGGTATCTCACCCCTCGATAGAGGGTGAAAGGCTTTCTGTCCATTATAACGCAGTGCGTCGAAAGTGCAGCTTCACTGTTAAGCTCCCGTTACCGAATGGGAAATTTTTACCCTCAATCGTTCATATATATATATTGAGATATTGGTTATTAGATTAGTTGCGACATTCACATAATGGTGTATTTCATATGTAATACTCAAGCTCTTCCTCTGTGGTTGGGGATGTGAGCTATGCGTAGCAGGCGTGCCTGGTTATCCCCAACAAACTGGTGTTCCGCGAGACTGCTGTAAATATAGCACATGTCTGGAAGCTGAGAGCTTATATCCAATTTCTCCATCTTCAATTGATACACTAAGGAGGACAAGTCATGCTGTGCCTCGTGAAAGGTGTCTCTTTGGAAGGCTGATCGATATCGACCGTCGGTTATAATTTTGAACACTTTTCCGTCTAAGATTTCTGTTAACCTTTGATTTTAGGATTAAAGTATGGGCAGGGTTTCCTTTGTTTACGATTTCGTATATTAACTCAAACGTAAGTTTAAACTCAAGTCTTACGTAAGTCTCTCACAACATCCTCAACCGAACCATAACGCCCCGGCCTAGTGTTACTTCTGTACTGAAAAACTGCAACTTAGTCCGGGCGATACATATAGTTTCATCCCGAGTTAACCCGGCTCTTGCACACTCATTACAGTCTCTAAGAACCGTAAAAACGTATCTTTATAATCAATATTTAAAAAGAGGGTGTCCAGCTGAATTTCACATATCCCCACCTCATACGAATCACGGCCCAACTCAATGGGTCCATGGAGCTCTGTTACAAAGTTGGCTAGTGTGTTGTTAGGGTGTACAGACAGGGACGAGGAGGACGGGAGTGTGACGTAGAAATGGTTAGGAGTCATGCTGCATACTAATTAAGTTCATTACTGCATCAGCTTTTATATAGGTATTGAAGCTTTCTGGGTAACCTAGCCACTTCAAGGTACATTTTTCTCTTTCCTGTACCTTTGCTTCCTAAATTTTCCAATTTTAAACACATTTTTTCCTAAATTAAATGCCACTTTCTGCAATTCCTCGCGGTAAAAGCCTCCCGAGATCTGTTCTCCATTCAATCTTCAACGTAATACATCATTATATTGCCCTTAGATCTCACACCCTAACTTTAAAAATCTCGCGTGTCCAGCCTTGCTCAAATCCCTTCGCGAATTTATTCCCCGAACGTGACAGCCTTACATAGTCATTGATTTTCAAACGCGCAGAGTATAGTGGTGGTGGCGGCACTCCATCTCTTCTCGGGCGCTTGCCTCTTTCTAAAACATCGTTAGGCGTTGCAGCAATCGTACGATGGTGTGAACGGTTGTAGGATGAAGCCAATGAACCGAGAAGTTTATATATCTGTATGTGTTTTTATGTGTAAAATAGCGGTGCATGCGTTCCTTTATGGTACGTTGAACTCTTTCAGCTAAATAAGCCTTATGTATAGAATTCGAAGTGTAATAGCTGATATTAAACTCTCGCTTTTCAGAACATGCTGTCAGTCCTATAAATTCTTTTCCCATATCCGTACAAAAATAGCCAGGAATCCTGTTTTCTTTCAACATCAGCGTTTTGACCGCTTTAGCAACTGTTTCAGGCGATTTATTTTTCAGGGGAATTAACCACAGGTATCTAGAGAATACATCTATTATGAATAGGATGTAACGGTAGCCATCGTTATGCATTGAATATCTTTGCATGTCTGTTAAATCTGCCTGCCAAATAGAGTCAATTGAGACGGCTGTTGTCTTGGCTGTTTTAAACCCTTTTCTCACCGGTTTATGAAGTGTATAAGCATCCTGTCCCGCAAAAATCTCTCAACATTTTTTTTCCTTACACCATAAACACCTCTGTACAATTTATTAACGCCACCATAGAATGCGGGATTAGAAATGTCATAATAGTGCTTACTTAATACGTTAGCCATTTGCGTATTTTAGAGGCACGTGGGTAAGGTTTGCCACCTGTTCTCTTTCTCCTCTTCAGAGACACTGCAGCTGCTGGGGTCGAAGGTGTACTCAGTTGTTACACGTGCGGTGCATGTTCCAAGTCTTTTAACCTATTCAGATTACCTATCAATGTTTTGGGGACATTTATTTGTTGTAGTCTTGCTTTAATATGCCTCCATCCTGTTGGTGAGGGCCTATCCCACTTTCTCACCTCAAAGATATTGGATCCTTGTACCCTTGTTCCTTCAACAATGACCTCGCCTCTATCGGTCCATTGTATGATGGGGTCCTCACTCAACAGACTATAAAGACTTAGCCCTTTATTCCTCAATGTATGGGGAGGCTGTTTTTTAGCACATGTTCGATGTCTTTTGTTCCGTTGCTCTTTGGTTGCCCAGGTCCTGTGTCGCTATGCTCAGCGCTATCGAGCTGTGCCTCACGGGGAGCTCTGTAGGATGCTTATAATCTTCGTACTCATGAAGAAATTTCTGCAAAGCTTCTTCGTACAAGATCCTTTTCTCATCAGGTGCCTTCTCGCTGTTTAATAGGGCTAGCAACTTTGAACTTTGAACTTTGTAATGAAGCATACACCTCGTGCGGAATCACAACCACCTTCTTCATTATATTAATCTAGTCAGTAAAGGGCCCAAAACTGAAAATAAGATGGGGAGGAACGATTCTCCTCTTTGTACAATAAGGCGCTTTTTCTTACCTACAGTCTGGCTTACGTTCTTGTAACGACGTAAGCGAGTCTTCTGAGAGGGTTTCATTGGTACATTACATTTTATAACATTAAGAAAGATTTCACAGATGCATTTTAAGAAGTCAGAATCGATATTTTTAACAAATATCTGCTGCAATGCACGAGGCAGTCGTTGATAGATTTTTATTAATTCGCGGTATTTCTTTAGCCTATTCGTCATTCTGGAATATACAAGGTTTCAGGTTCGCTTGGAAATATATTCGTTCTTAGAAGCACCCTAAACGTGTTTCGCGGGTGAAGGTCACAAAGCAAATATCCATAACTTTGGTTTGTGGCCTCTTTATAAACCTCCAAAAACTCCTTACGCTGATTCGGGAACATTTGATTGGCTAATACCCCAATTTATGACACATCTCTACGTTGCGCGAATAAGACTAGATATTGTGTATTTTGTGACACATCGCGCATGTATCTATTTTTGAAAAATAGATTCTGATTGATGAAGAACACGCTTATGTTAAAGTGGTGGGAGAATACTGTAAATGTCTCGGCAAACGTTTTATCCATCTCCAACATGAGGTCGTCAATTCCGATGACTGTATGCTCATTTCCCATTAACAAATTAACGTCATAGACCCCCTTGTGGAACAAAACATCATCTTGGTACTCGTTGAACACTGATTGGTATGTCGAATAGCACCATATAACTTTATGCACAAATTTTGAGAACATTTCACCCTTTTCTTTAATGATTTTAAGCATAAACACCGTTTTACCACATCCTGTAGGTCCAGATATAGTACATGTGGATGGGCTCGTGAACCTGAATTTTTCTCCAGATTCCATTTCTAACACGTCACACCCCTAAGTGGGTCATTTATAAAATATTACAAATAACGAGTGTTGCTCCATATATTTTGTTTTCTTCTTCCACAGAACCGTGAATGACGACGATGTACACCTCCCATCATCGATATCACGGATGAACCCGTTGACCGTGCATCTACAATACCCACCCCCGCCGATGAGCCCTCACCAGCAACACCTGTTGCACGAAACAGCTCAAAGCGGTGGTGTGATGACGAATCCCCCACGTCAGGTATAAAGCGTTCCAGGGTTGTTACAACACCAGTAATAGAACCCCAACCCTCAAAGTCTTACGCAACAAGCCCCACAGTAGATCGTTCCGCCAATATGCCCCATTATTCATCCTCCACAGCAGCTACCCGTTCTGTTGAATCTGCAGTAAGAGCCCCAACCCTTAACGTCTTACGCAACCAACCCCACAACAGCGTCTTCCCCAAATATACCCCCTTATTCATCCTCCACAGCAGCCTCCCGTTCTGTTGAGGATGGTATAACATTCGAGTTGGTGCGCACCGCAACCCCAACCACAGCCTTGACTAGAAATTGGTATATAGTCAGGGTTGATCCTAGATCCATGTACAGCAACGGTATTGAACACGGACTACGGCGCGTAGTAGAGCGTATTGTAGAGTTTGCCCTTCAGAGCCGCGACGAGCGTGAAGTCAGGACGAGGCTGTCCTTCGGATTCGGGTCAGATGATGGTGATGTAGATGATTTTTGGGTAGTGGTGCCATTCAGGCGTTTGGCTGCTGAAGATGTAGAGTATATATTAGGTCGTATAATGCAGGCCTCCCAAAGTATTATAGCCTTAAATATGAACAACTACACGGTAAATATTGACCGTGTATTCCGTGTTGCGGGTCATAGTGCCACACCGTATACTCTTAACTTCAATTCTCAGGCTATTTATAGAGGGCATATAAACGTCGATCGTGGTTGCGGCTTTATAGCAGTAGTCTTAGCACGTATGTTCAGTGACGTGCACAGACTTTCAGAAGGGCAGCGGCTCAGTTGAAAAAAGGGCACTCCCCTAACATTTTTAAAAATGAAATCCGCAATGCCATATAGGCTATATATATGTATACACACAAAGAAAATTTTTAAAATTGTATGTGGTAAATATTCTTAAATTCCATTAAATTCAATGCATTATTTTTGTATATAAAGCTGATTAAAGAAAATAAATGAAAATTTGTTGTAAAAAGGCATGTTTTTATTGCAAGATTTTCAAAAGATATGAAGATATTGAAATATTGGAGTGTATTTACAATTATTATTCAATTTTACTTATATTGACTTTTAGCTTGCTCATATAAATTACAGTATTCTGCTGTATATACATTTAAATATGGAATAATATGAAACTATAAATTAAAGATTTATAGAAATATACTGTGGGCTATTTAATATGATGGCCACAGCTCTTAAGTAGCAATAGAAAAATATTGATTCTTATCAGGAAAATACAAAAGCAAAAATTATATTCTTAATCATCTACAATGAAATGCATACTGAAGAATAAGGAAGCCAACATGTTTAATAAATCATAATAGCAGTCTCCTGTTGTCTCCTGTCTCGTTTTATAATAAATAATCTAGGTATTTTTATTCACTTTTAATGAAAATTGTATTGTTTCTAAAAATCAATTTCATATTAAAAATGAAAAGGTTATGATATGTTGTTTAATAAATCATTTATTAATTTAATGAAATTCATGCCAGTACTAAAACCCAAAATCCATCGTTTGACACACTGGTGTACTGATGGGCCTAGCCTAGTAGGCCTAAGACTAAGTAGGGGACGTGGACGTTTTTACCAACTTTACGAGTAATGTCATACAATATTTTTTGGAGTAATGTCACACTGCTTTCGATTCCAACTTACCATAATTATCAGTGAGAAATCACTAGTTAGCTTAGGTTAACGTAAAATAAACAAACAGTAAACAATACACCCACATACCCGAGAGACGCAATCAACAGTGAACAGCTGCAGTCAGTGTTACCACTAGGGACGCCCTCCCTGATTGACAAAATAATAGTAAAGGTATGTTAAGTTTATTATTCTAATAAAAAAATCATAGCTCAAAGTAATTCCAGTTTTGAAAATCTGTTGAAGTAGCAGTAACTAAATAAAAATATAACTAATTAATTCAAATTTATGTCGAATCAATATATTTATGAATTTCGACTAAAAGGGCACTTTTGATATGAAGAAGAAAAAGGGCAGGGGCTCAAGCACCCCAAGCCCCCCCCTGTGCACGTGCCTGCGTATGTTTACTGTGTTAAATACACAGGCCACAAAAATTTGGCTGCCTACGGTCGTGGAGCGTGCCCGTAAACTAGCTGTAGCTGTGAACTTGAGTTTGACTGTAATATGGGTCCTGAAGAGCTGAGAAGGGTAGAACAGGAAATGAATGCTCGTATAGTTGTATTTGGACTGGATGATCGTCGTAGAACTGTGTATGTTTTTAAAAGCAGTGTGAGAGATCGTACAAGACCCCTACTTATTTTAGGACTGTCAGGTACAACATATCTCCCCATCCGTAATATAAGGTGCCTTTACGCGAGTTATGACAAAAGTCGAAAATATGGACGACATCATGATTTGTGTAAGGGATGTCTCGAGTTTGCGGATGATATAGTGAAACATTGTAAAGAATGTCACATGGTATGTGAGCAGTGTAAAAGCACCAAATGTGAAAGCCGTGTAGTTGAAGCTGAGAAGAGGGATTGTAATGTGTGTAGACGCACATTTTTCAATAATAACTGTTTTGAGTTCCATAAATCAATTGGCACGTGCAGGAAAATGAGAATCTGTGAATGTGGTATGTTTCACACCTTGACTGGTAGCGGCGAGTTCAAGCACAAATGTGACGAAATTCACTGCTCTACATGCCATGAGAAATATAAGGCGGATGGTGTAAAGCATGTATGTTATATGAAAGATGCTAAGCCTAAAAACAACCCTTGTATAACTGTGTACTACGATATAGAAACATACACGAACGCTGAAACCAAAGAGGTTATTCCACATTTACTTGTGAGCCAGACTATCTGTGATGAGTGTATGGAGATCGAGTGTGATGAGTGTCACAAATGTGGTAAACGGACAAACGTTTTTAAAACGAATGTCCACGATAGCCCTGTAAAACTATTTGTGTCCTATATTGTCAAGTTAGCGGACAAGTTCAAAAAAATGACTGTGTATATTCTTGCCCATAACGGGGCAAAATTTGACACACAGTTCCTTTATAAGGAGCTGCTTGAGCACGAGTCCTCTGAGATATTTACAGGTGATCCATTGAAAAGAGGCAACAAACTAATACAGATGCAGATAAGAGGTAATGTACAATTTAAAGACACTTTATTATTCACACCCTGCAAATTAGCAAAGCTACCCAAGGTGATGGGCGTAGCAGCTGAGGTTTCAAAAGGATACTTCCCTTACACATTCCTCACTAGTGAAACTTTAAATTACGTAGGTCTACCTACCCAAACATTACTTTAACTATGATTGTATGAGTACAGATGAACGTGAAGATTTTGATCGATATACTACAACATTTTAATAACGTAATCCTTATAATATAGCTGATGAATGTGAGCGTTATTGCGTGAATGATGTACCGTGCTTAGAGTATGTTTCCAGGCCTTTAGAAGGATACATATGTCGTTTCAAATGCGATCCGCTGCAAGTCGCAACCACCATCGCATCATTATGTTTTACAGTGTTCAAGAATAACTTCATGCCTAAAGCACCTTAGCCATTATCCACAGAAACAACCCCGCAGTTATGGGCACAAGGCTATTTACTGGCTCATACACCTACAACAGCAGACAGGTGTATACATAAAGCATGCCCGCAACACGGGGAAGTCCCATTAAGGTTAATGGCCGTGTTTTTTGGGTTGATGGTCTAAGTGAAAACCGTGTCACTGGCGAGAAGACTGTGTACTCCTTTAACGGATTGCTGGTGGCATGGATCCCCCGTCCTGAGTGTGGAATCGTGGGAGATATCCATGGTAGATCTCTGCCGACTGTCTTGCGTGGACGCGCACCCGCGATCAACTTATAGGCTCCCAGTTCACTCACAAAGTCTTGTGGGAGCATGAGCATGATGGAGACAGACGGGGCATACCGTGAAGAAATAAACACGATCAAGCGATCATGGTACTGGATCCTCTCAAATGCGGTGATAGCTTGTTCGGTGGGCGTACAAATCCCTTCAAGCTATACTTTCCACCTACGAGGGCGTGAAGCTCCATTACTACGATTTCTGTTCTTATACCCCTACGTGATGAAGAACAATCCGTACCCCGTGGTGCGCCTGAAAAAATAGTGGGTACGAACCTACCCTCCATCAACGATTTTCAAGAAATTTGAACGGGTACTATTTCGGCCTTTCTTTCGTAGACGTGCTCCCCCCTCGCGATTTATGGATGCCGATCTTACCCGTCGTTATAGATCACAAACTCATGTTTCCCCTGTGCGTGAAGTGTGCGGAAGAGAACAATGGTGATTGTCCATACACCTCACCAGCGTAAGATCAGAGGTGTATACACAAGCCCTGAGCTGGCCCTAGCCGTTCGCCATGGGTATAGAATAATGAAGATACATGAGGTGTGGAGGTTTCAAAAGCTACCAACCTTTTCACACCATATATAAACGCGTTTTTGAAGGACAAGGTTGAGGCGTCAGGATATCCGCGAGGGTTGAAACCGAAGATGAAAAAACGTCTTATATTCAGCGTTACCGTGACCACGAAGGTATACAACTTGATCGTACCCAAATTGTAAAGAATCCTGGCAAGCGCTTTAGTGCAAAATTGTGCCTAAACAGTCTTTGGGGAAAATTTGCGCAGAACCGGTAAAGGGAACGTTCATTTGGCGCAAAGTTATAGTGAAGTCTGGGATTACGCCAACGCACCCGATAAAGAGGTCATGGAGATTGTGAATGTAGGTAATACTTACATAATAAAGTACAACAATACTGAATTGGCCACAGATACCTCACGGGTTACAAACATTCCTGTAGCCAGCTTCACAACAGCCTACGCGCATCAAACTTTGGGGCCTATTGCATTCTCTTGGGCGCGGGTTTTGTATGCCGATACAGATAGCGTGATATTCACAGCGAGGAGGGGTGAATATGCCTGCTATTGGGGAGTTCCTCGGTGAGCTAACTGACGAGATCAAGGATGAGTATGGGGACAACGCATACGCCGACTCGTTTGTGTCAACAGGGCCAAAAACCTATGGGGTACGGGTGAGGATAGGGGATGAAACGAAGTATATCGTGAAGGCTAAGGGTATCACACTTAACCAAGCGAATGGCGGGTCGTCAACTTTGATTCGCTGAAGGAGTTAGTGCTTGGAAGATGATGAGGGTGGCCGTCCGCCCCAACTGACTGTAGGCACCCACAATTTTCGGGCGCAGAAGCTGGGGGGCGTGAAGGAACTTAGGGGCACAAAGGTGTGCCGTAACACCTGTAGGAAACGCTACCAGGTGCCTGGTACCTATGACACCGTGCCCTTTGGATACCATAATCTTTGATATGTCTATTGTTAACTTAATTATTACACGTATTTGTAAATATAATAACTGATATTTCGTATTATAAATCATGTTTCAACTAGCGTTTTACTTTGCGTGTGTGCGTGTGTACAGTAAAATTAAGCTCCGCCCACTGTAAGACCGGCGACGTGAATCATGCCGCAACCTGAGCAGGCATCTACCCTTCCGTACTCAGTTGACCTCTGTATACCCTTGAGCTCAGACGTGTATTCTCTCGCATAGAAGAAAATAGTAATGGCCACCTTTAATATCGTGTTCAACATTTATGAAGTGGTATTCTGCTAAGTGCGTAGATGTAGTGGATACTGAAAAACTCCCTATTCCCGCCTCCTTTGCCTCTTTTAAGGCTGCATTGAATCGTGCGAAGGGTCAGGCTATTCAAATACTCTATGGATATTCTGGCGAGGGGGTTGTAGGATTTCGCAGTACAGACGATGTACTGAAGTATGTTATAGAACTAAGCTTTATAAAGGCTCACATATACCGCGTGGTAGAAGAAGCAACACCTCAGAAGATAAACAACAGTTATGGGTAGTGAGTCTTGTGGATGAGTGGTGTGATAAGCGTATTATATCATGTTACACCATGCCGATTACTCGTACCCTACGCTGAAAATGTAATCTTGTCATCATGGACAATCTTAAGTATTTTTACCACTACATTAATATATATCATGATGAGGTTTGTAGTGAGGTTGTGGCTAATGGGTTGTGTGAGTTTTTAACAGATTTTAGAGATGAGTACCGCCTGTTAAACAAAAAGGATAAATATGAACATATGTTTCACTCTATCTCCCTAAACATTTAAAAGGGCGCTATTAAACATTTAAAAAATGTGTTTAGTTCGTGAAAATTACCCTGAAGGAAAATGTTTGGTGCGTATTCGGGGAAGTGGTAGTGATAAAACATTAAAACCGAAATTAATTCTTGTATCGGAAAATTTCTCAAGACACCTGCCCAATATAATGGGATACGACGATTCATGTTGGGTCAGCGCCGTACACGTTTCATTAGATTATGGTGTGACTCACTCCTCCCGTGGCGCCCAACCGTGTACCTCACGGAGCATACGAGTTCGAGCAAACCCATTCACGTTTCATCAGGGTGACTCACCCCGCCCGTTGAGACGATCCTCCCTCCTGTGACTCACGCGGAGCATACGAGATCGAAGAAACCCATACGCGTTTCATCAGCGTGATTCATTCCTCCCGTCGAGCTGAACTTTTCTCCTGTGGCATATAGTCATCTCAGAACTTTCATCGAGTGGACGTGCCATAGTCATCTCGAACCGTGTGAACGTGCGTATACGATGGAACTCCCTTTGAAAAGCATTCTCAACGCATCGTTTGACGTCTCCGTGACGAAGTCATTGCGCATGTTCAGGCGAGAAACCGGCACCATTAACTGTGTGCTTGAAACGATCTGCAGGCATGCAAGCAAACGTAACGCTATTTATTTAAGTGTTGAAGAGAAGCATAACATCTTCGTGGTAGTTGAGAGGTAGGCTGCGGACGGTTATAAAATACCAGCTGACGTAGGTACAAGAAGAGAGGTGATTAGTGACGCCGTCTCATATACCATTGTTTGTACATTGAGTGTAAATAACGAACAACCATGCATTGATATACGACTGATGTGGAAGAACACAGCTGATAAAGACGTTCTTCTTCCTACACGAAACCGTTTCATCCTCGACAGAATGTTTGAGATCGTCGGATTCCGTAAGCTGAAGCCTATATTAGATGTGCGTGTTACAGACATGATTTATTTTGATACGGTTCTTGAATACGCATGCACCGCTCTACTCGACGGATTTGTTGAATGTAGGAGTGAACAGGGGGAGAACGGTCTTGATCTGGATGCATATGTAAAAGGTTTAGATTCTTCGAAATACCCTGAACTTTGGTACAAAGCGCTTGAGAGGTACAGAGTTGAGCTCGTTACAATGTTCATCCTGAAGAGCTGTACCTCTATATAGTGGATAGGTGTCGTTACGATTTGGTAGAATATTTCCAATCCCGCTATGCCGAGTGAAGAAGAGTTCACGATTGAAAAGTTCGGGACGTTAAGAAAAAATCCCCGATTGGAAAGGCATGATTATAAACTTGTATTTCATGTTGTGGTTAACGATGACATTTTTGTGCGTGCTTTTGATTGTGTTCTACCCATGCTTAAATAAAACTTACCCGCCGAGTGTAAAGTGGGCACAAAAAGAGTATTGAACGATATGAAAGCCATTTATATTGAATATAGGCCACCGTATCAGTTGAACGGTGAAATGATGCTTGGGCGGTTTTACGACGTCGTACAAAGTAACGGCGATGTGGATATAGAGTATCAAATGCTAATTTAGCGTTTTGCATCGTAGAACGTAAAGACAATATATATTTTTCCTGAACTAATATGATCATACTATGTTTGGCATATTTCCAATATATTTAATATAACTATGTATTTTTTCCGGCACTAATATTTTGATAATACTATGCTTTGTATGATTGTATATTTTCTATTCTATTATTTGACAATATATATGTCCCATTGTATATCCATTAATTCAGCTAAAATAAACAAAACTTTGTCTTGGTGTTTTATTTATTCCTTGTACATAATTATATCATTTGGTTTCTAAAACGGTTTTCAGAATAATTAATTAATTGCTATTTGTCAAATCGGTCTTCTAAGCCAGCTAATGGATGAATATATGGTATAATTTAATAAATAAGTAGCGAAGCTGACAGCTCAGCCTTCTAAGCCAACTGGCTGGATAATATATGCTTTAATTTAATAAATAAGGAAATCTGGCACCTCAGCTTTCTAAGTCAACATTAATATATGGTTTAAATAAATAAATAATGCTATCTGGCAACTCATCCCATATATTAATCAGCTAGTTGGCTAATTTAATAAATAACGAATCGGGCAACTCAGCCAACTGGCTGATTAGGGGCCTATAAGAGAGCGGCAGGGTGGCTGAAGGACTCATATGTGCTTGGCGGTCGCCAAGCGAAGAACCCTCCTCCTCTGGGTCCTCTCTCTCTCTCTCTCTCTCTCTCCCTGCCCCTTTGGGGGTGAGGCCGTCCCACCTTCTCCCCCAAAGAGGCCCCCTTAGGTTAGGTATGCCCCTTTGGGGGGTTCAGCTTGGGGAATAACTCCGCCTCCAAGTTGCATACCCCTTGCAACCCCATTTTGGGGTTGGCAACAAAGGGGTGGCACTCCCCTTTGGGGGTTCAGCTTGGGGGATGCCTCCAAGTTGCATAGCCCTTGCAACCCCATTTTGGGGTAGGCAACAAAGGGGGTTGGGGGAAATTTGAGGGAATTACGCAGGGACCGTTCGAGTTACGGCAGCCTGAAAAGAATAGACAGTATCATGACATAGTCTTCCTAAACGCGCAGCTCCAACGTCATTAAGATGAAGTCCATCTCCGAGGAACAAGTCGATCCTGCCGGAGAAACTGTTCCAAAAATTCGCAAAATGCACTCTTTCCTTTTGGCAAAGAGACTTTAGATTAACGTTGATATAGGTCGCCTTGCTGTAGAAATCGCTACGTTGGATAATTCGAGGAAGTATACCTGTTAAAACAATGTTATTAGTTTTTTCCTTTAGTCGCTCTAATAAGTCCCTGTACCTAGCCAGCAGCTATTCCGATCTAGAATTTAAAAAGTTATTAGTACCGACATGAATAACATACGTTGTGACCTCAGAGGTTCCGTCTGTAAAATGGTCAACACTATTCGTTATATCCTCCACCCTTGCCAGGGTGGCAGTAATGGCGCCTACGACGAGGGTTTCTCCAACAGAATTCCTCGAGCTGCCCTCGAACAATGGAATCGCCAACGAGTCGTATTTCCGGTTCATCAGCATCTTCGAAACCTAAAACAGAAAACTTATTGTTTGTTATTACTGGTAGAAAAGTCTTAGGTTTTCTCAATGGGGCTCCATTACGCACTTGAACGAAGGGTTGGGAACTAGGGGAAGGAGACGGCTATTAGTACTATTTATATTATTATTAGAAACTGAGGCAGTAGGGTTCTTAACTGAAGTCTCAAGGGATTCTACTTTTGCCGTCAGGACCATCACCCTTTCTTCAAGCCTCACTCTGGCCTCCCTCTCACATTCTAACTCGTTCCTCAGCACTTCCATGCTCGAGCACCACCTGCAAACTAACGGTTCATTATTATTAGCCAAAGTAAACGCGTAAGCGGCAAATTTCCCTTCACAGCGACTGCAAGTACTTGACGGTGGTGCCATGCTATTAATTAATTATAAAAAAAAAAACACAAACGAGCGTTCGGAAATTAATAAATTACAACGTAGGTCTACCGCGTACTTACTGTACCGTCACCTGCGCAAGCCCGCAAAATGTTCTTGAAACGCAGAAACAGGTTCTTGCAACACAAATTTATGCTAAATAAATATATACTTAATTAAGCTACCGACGAAAGATCTGTAAAAGAAGAAGTATTAATAAAACTTATCTGTCCGCTATTCGACCGAGTTTTTCTTTCCTTTTTTCCTTTTTTCTACGGTGGGTGACCACACCCTACTTGATCCCTGTAGCCAAGGAAAATGAACCTTATTAAACGTCGTTTTCTAATAGATTTGAAAAACAAAGAAGGCAAACAGGGGAAATTCAACGTTATGAAACCTCGTTTTCTAATAGTTAAGAATGCACCAAACACTATTTTTTCAAAGACACTTCAACGAAAACCACTTATTCAATTGGTAACACTGGACACTCGCTAAAACAAGTCTGTTCACAAGGAAAGACTGATCACTTCTGATATATATATATTAGGGTGACAGTTAAAAAGGTCGTAAATAAAATTTTTTTAAATTTCATGTTCTCACCCCTAAAAATGGTTAGGTTGGTGGCAAAAATGATATATGTAAAATTTGAACACATTATTTTTACTTTTAGAGGTAGCTCAATAAGATCAAAGGTCACCAGTTCAACTCCGGCACAGAGCCTGCCTTCCTTTCCTTTCTTTTTCAAATGTGCTGTATCACTGATATACAACAATTTATGCTAAATTAGAGTTAGTAGAGCATAGTATAATACAAAAAAAGTGTTTAACATCAAAGTAGTCTGAGTCAATCAGCCAAAGTCTTCTTCAGGGTATCGTCGTCGGTGTTTATGTACGACCTGAAGCACAAACTGCAGCTGTTCTTCATCTTCCGTCAGCAATCCACAGTACTCCTGTATAAGCGCCACGCCTCGCTCGGCGTGGTCGTTAACAACGCTCAGGGTTTTCATCATGCGCTGGGCCAGCTGATAGCTCTGCAGTATACTCCATAAGGCCGGATCTTCTTCTAGAAATGTGGTCGGAAGTTTCAGCAGCTCGAAGAGCGATAGCGACCTCTTAGATACGAAGCTTGCCAGCTGCCGCTCTTTGAAG
The DNA here is from genome assembly GCA_023014485.1 of Bathynomus jamesi. Taxonomy (NCBI): domain Eukaryota; kingdom Metazoa; phylum Arthropoda; class Malacostraca; order Isopoda; family Cirolanidae; genus Bathynomus; species Bathynomus jamesi. Next base: position 34,151 of record JAJOZX010014519.1, on the reverse strand, counting down.
GTCTTAAGATCTACTTGAGCTTTTTTAGGTGGTTCCTCATCACTTGGATTACTCTCTTGAATGGTCTGGACCATAGTGTGCTTCTCGTTGGCTGGTATATTGTCGTCGAATAGCGAGAGGGCGACAAGCTCTTCTGACAGGTACCGTAAATGGGAGCTGAATTTATCAGCTCCGACTTTAGCAATTGCGTGGTGGACAGTTTCATATGCGACGAGATCTTTCATGAACTGTAGATCGTTGGCAGGAACAGCAGCAGTACTTGGTGCTGTGAACCAGGCCTTTATGTAGAGGCGAGCTGTGAAGACAAATGTCACTTAGACCTCGCTCTTCCCTTGGAGTGAGTCGGATCTGGAGCAGAAAAACCAGATCTTGATCATGTAGATTAGTTTTGCCATCCAGCGTGCTTTATGGATAGCACCTGGGTCCCTGAAGCGCACACCTCGATCCGGTTTACCACTGAGGAAGATGAGGCAGAGTTCAGGCAGCTCTTGGCAGTCGTCTCTGAGCTGGTGCTTGGAAAGCTGGTGGCGGATGAAATCAATTGTGCTTTCCTTAATATCTGAAAGATGTGCGGCAGTTCTTTCATCAGAAGAAGTCTTGATAGCGACTTTGGTTGTTAGATGGCCACTGATCCTTGAAACGCTTGAAGATGCCAACATTGGGTGCGTTAGACTCTCCCATGCACTGCACAAAGACAGCACTGATGACAATTTCAAAGATATGGTGGCGACAAGCTAGGAAAAGGAGGTTTCGCCCCAGACTCTGTTCAATGCGTATGCAAGCTCCATTAATCCTTCCTTATTTGAGCTGGTGCTGTCGAAGCTCATCGCAACTACATTTTTGTCCACTCCCCACTCCTTTAGCGAATCACAAACGGCCTTGGCTTGCGCTTCGCCGGTTCCTGATCGAATTTTAGCCACAGTGAGCAGCTGCGAGAACCCAACTCCTGTGATTATACATAACTGGGAGGCATTCAACGTGCTGATTGCCAGTGATGTCGGTGAGGAGCTTCCCGTCCCAGTGCACCACCAATGGAACGTCTGCTTTGAACTCGTCCTTCAGCTTCTCAGCAGTCTTCTTTCGCTGCCCCGCTGGTTTCGCCGACTTTGCCTGATCGTTTCCCGATTAAGAGCAAGATCACTGATGTTATGACCGAGATTTTTTACTGTTTCGGTGACAATCATCATTGCCTTCCTATCAGAAACTTTACATCGATCGAGTGTAGCTGTCATCCTTTCTGTGATGACCAACTTTCTTCCGCGCTTTATTTTAGGCTCTTCGCTGCTCGGTCCTGGCTCGCCATGTTCCAGAACTTCGGCTTCTGCTTCACTGCTCGAGCTCGATGATGTAAGGATGACAAAGGAAGTGTCCATCTCCTGCAAATAAAAATGTCAGGTTTTATATAGAAATTAGGGCAGACAGAAATCCTAGCTACTACTGTGTAATATTGAAGCAGTGTGTAAAATTTTAAATTACGAAAAGAGTAAATTTAAATTTTACAAATATTTGTAAATGTAAAGTAAAAAACTAGAAAAGCAAAAAGATACCTGTAAGGATCGTTGGTGGTGACGTCTTTCGTCTTCCTCCAGTCGTCTTTTCACACTCCTCTTTGCCTTTTCACGCAAAGTGACGTCCAAGCCAGTCATACAGCCACGTCTTCCCTTCTCTTTCGGAGCGAGCAGGGACTTGCGGTCTCTAGGAATTTTAATCAGAGTGAATGCATCTGCATGTGCGATATCGAACAGATCATCGAGAACATTACAGAATTTAGCCGCATTGTCCTTCTGTGTTCTCGTCTGGCGCGCTTTATTCTTTATAAGCAGTCTCCAGTCATCTATATCTAGTTTATCTCTAGTATATCTGAAACAAGAGACAAATAATATTATAATTATAAACAATAATTAGCTTAAATTATAAATAAAAATTATAATACCTGTCATAATAATGTCTTCTACTTTTACAAAAGGTATTATGTCTATGACCGTAGGGATATTCGTTACATCTTCTATAGTAAAAACTGACATAAAAAATTCGTTTAGCAAGGTAGCCATTTCCTTGTTTTCAGAAACTAGATCTCCGTTTACATTTTTCAATGGACCCAAGACATTTTTACTGGATTTCTATTATTGACGTATTGAAAGAATCGCTTGGGGTTTTCTTTACCGTCACGAGCTATGGAGATTTCAAATTCGCGCTTGGACTTTTTTATTACACTTTTCGCTTCACGCCTCAGAGATATGTAGTTGTTTCGTAACAACAAATTGTCTTTATCGCACTTATGTTGCCTATAAGCCCTATCTCTACTCTTTATAATATCTCCTACTCTAGAAGTAAACCACAACGGCTTGTTGGTTACTTTCGCACGCTTAATTTTGTACGGTACACATTCCTCATTTGTAGTCCTAAATACTGCTTCGAACGATTCCCACATTACTTTTGCGTTGGAGTTCGCCATCACGTTTTCCCAATTGACGTGTGACAATTTATTTCGAAATTTACAAAAGTCTGCGTGATGGAAGTTAGGAATTTTAGTCGAGTTAGTTGGTTTCGAGTGACTTACTGAGAGGACAAACTCTACCATATTGTGATCGCTATTGCTCAACGGTTCTATTACTTGAAGATCAGTAATTAGCCTATCATGCGTAGTTATTACTAAATCTAAAATACTGTCCAACCTCGTAGGTTCCCCAACCTTTTGAATAAGAAAGCTATCCTCGAGAAAATTAACTAAACGATTACCTTCCGCGTCTCCCTGCATTGTATCGTAATTCACGTTGGCGCAATTAAAGTCACCCAGAACTAAAGCCTGCTCACTACCGATTATTCTCTTTAGTTCACGATATAACGCTTCGTCCGTATCAGCTATTTGATTAGGGGGCCTATATATAACCGCAACAAGAAGTTTGAAGTCGTTTAATTTAAGTTCTGCTATAGTTGAATCTATCGATTCTGGAATTGAGTGTTTTACTTCTATAACGTTCGCAATATTATCTTTGATATACAACATAACACCGCCTCCTCGCCTACCTATTCTGTTTTTAACAAAAAGTCTATAACCTTTAATTTGATACTCCCCTACAAAGTCACGCGTTTCAGTGCTAAGCCACGATTCGTTTATCGCAATTAAATCATAGTCTTTACAAGCAATTAACGAAAAAAATTCATTTATTTTATTTCGTAGGCTACGAGCATTTAAGGATAGAACCTTCAAATTGTTTGTAATTACGACACCTTCGCGAGCGCAGGGGAAATTAGTGGAATTTACGCTGGGACCGTTCGAGTTACGGCAGCCTGAAAAGAAGAGACAGTATTATGAAATAGTCTTCCTAAACGCGCAGCTCCAACGTCATTAAGATGAAGTCCATCTTCGAGGAACAAGTCGCTCCTGCCGTAGAAACTGTTCCAAAAATTTGCAAAATGCACTACTTCCTGTTGGCAGAGACTTTAGGTTATTGTTATTATACGTCGCCTTGCTGTAGAAATCGTTACGTTGGATAATTCGAGGAAGAATACCTGTTAAAACAATCTTATTAGTTTTCTACTTTAGTCGCTCTAATAAGTCCCTGTACCTAGCCAGCAGTTCTTCCGATCTAGAATTTAAAACGTTATTAGTACCGACATGAATAACATACGTTGTGTCCTCGGCGGTACCGTCTGTAAAATGGTCAACATTATTAGTTATATCCTTCACCCTTGCACCGGGGTAGCAGTAACGGCGCCTACGACGAGGGTTTCTCCCACAGAATTCCTCGAGCTGCCCTCGAACAATGGAATCGCCAACGAGTCGTATTTCCGGTTCATCAGTATCTTCGAAACCTAAAACAGAAAACTTATTGCTTGTTATTACTGGTAGACAAGTCTTTGCTTTTCGCAATGGGGCTCCATTTCGCACTCGAACGAAGGTTTAGGAACTAGGGGAAGAGAGAGGGCTATTAGTACTATTTATATTATTAGTAGAAACTGAGGCAGGAGGGGTCGTAACTGGAGTCTCAAGGGATTCTAATTTTGCCGTGAGGAGCATCACGGCTTCTTCAAGCCTCACCCTGGCCTCCCTCTCACGTTCTAACTCGTTCCTCAGCACTTCCATGCTTGAGCACCATCTGCAAACTAACTGTTCATTAATATTAGCCATTATAAACGCGTAAGCGGCAAATTTCCGTTCACAGCGACTGCAAGTACTTGACGGGGGTGCCATGCTTTTAAAAAGTAAAAAAAAAAAAAAAAAAAAAAAACCAGCGTTTGGAAATTAATAAATTACAACGTAGGTATACCGGGTACTTATTGTGCTGTCACCTGCGAAAACCGGCAAGAATGTTCTAACACAATTTTATGCTAAATGAATATATAATTACGAAGCTAACGACGAAAGATCTGTTAAAGAAAAAGTATTAGTGTGGCACTTATCTGTCCCTCTTCGACTGACTTAATTTCTTTTTTTTCCCACGGTGATTGACCCTTCGGGAGGTCAGGTAGTGTGTTAAGGGAAAATGAACCTTAAAAAACCGCGTTTCTGATAGATTTGAAAAACAAACAAGGCAAACCAAGGGAATTTCAACCTTATGAAACCTCGTGTAGTAATAGATTCGGAAAACAAACAAGCACTAGCCTTGGTTTAGTCAAGTAATATAGTAATGAATAAAGTCAATAAATGAAATATATTGTTAATTAATGATTAGTAACACGAAGTAATTTAGTTAAGAATAAAAATTAAAAAAATACTGTTTGGTGCAAAGACACTTGAACGACAAGCACTTATTCAATTGGTAACACTAGACACTCGATAAAACACGTCTGTTCATAAGGAAAGACTGATCACGACTGAGATACATATATATATATACGTGTATATATATATATATATATATACACGTATATATATATATATATATATTATGTACACGTGTGTATATATTATATGTATATATATATATGTATATATATATTTATATATATATTATATATATATATAATATTATATATATATATATATTATATATATAATATATATATATATATATATATCTATATATATATATATATATATATATCTATATATATACACGTGTATATATATATATATATATATTATATATATTATCTATATATATATACACACGTGTGTATATATATATATGTATATTAGGGCGGATCGAAAATGAGGTTTTTAAACTTTTTTTCGAAATTCAAATATGGCTAGTACGGAAAATATGTGGGTGCTATAGATAATGACTGTGCATAAATATTAGTCCTGCGAAATTATATCTTCAGGTGCCACAACCGTCGAAAAAAGTGAAATATAATGATTTTCTTATATTCTGCATTATACAATAACTGAAACTTACTTGTTATTATTATATATTAAGTGTTCCAATTACCAAAATAGTTACTGAATTACGCAGCTCTTAGTTTATTTAGATCAATGTTCTTTTGATTAATGATCTAAATAATCCAGAACTCACCACGAGGAGGTGGCTGCGTGTCGAGCTCCACCCATGCCCTCCAACCACCCATCCTTGCGCATGTTTTTTTCTATTAACGTTTTATTTAAACTTTATATTCAGCTTTACTTTCGAATGATGGCATTTTTTTACGTGACTGAAGTGTTGATCTTATGAAGCCATCTCGCGCGTTCAATCCAAATACTTTTGATGATGATTCAGTCACTAATTTTACCATTCTTTCTACTACTTGTGTATGACAAGGGAATTTCTCGAATGGAGGGGTACTCTTGTTTTCTATGAATTCTTCAATATCATTTTCTGTCAGGTGTCTTGTCACAGGTGGTTCAGTGACAATGCATTTTTGCCAATTAATTAAATCAGTATAATCAGTAGCTTCAAATTGAATAACAGGTACTGTTAATGAAACGCCTCACAACTTTTCCTTGTTTGTTTGCCTTGCTTTCTTTATTCGCCTCCACGCTAATTCTCTTATGGCGCTGCGGTCATCATGAATCATTGATGCTAGAATATTTTCTGGATTTGCAAAAAATGCATTTCTTTGTATGACAGGGTTTACAATATCCTTTACTTCGTCATTCAGTGTTCTTGTTAGTTCAATAGTTTTGAAAACATGTTTTGAGCCATTGACAAAAGACGTACTTTGCTTAATAGAAAACCACATTGGGATGTAGACCTTCATTATAAAAGAAGCAATGTTCATGAGGTTCTCAGATGGACTTACAGTTGAAACGTATAGACGAAGCAAACGATTTGCTGTAGTCAGCCATCGTGAATGCGCCATTTTGCCTGGACTACGATGAGCAAGATCTGGAGAGCATATCCCTTTGTTATGGCCTGATGAATATCAATTAGATATTTTTGGTCGGTGCTAAGATCTTCACAGTCTACAGTTGGTTCCTCAGCATCAATCCTTTCAAACTCGACAATAGGAAGACTCTCACAGTTCTCTAATTCCCAGCCAATAGGACCGGTGAATCCGCGGGGCCAGATGTTTTTCCATCCAGCTTTGCAACTAAATGGCGTAATGGCAATTCATTGGCATGGAGCTGGCACACTAAATGTTGAACTGGCTTCTTCAGCTTCAATTCTATAAGCCTTATAACGCCTCCCTTTTCTCCAGTGTTGACTGCTGCACCATCGCATCCAATGGCAACAAGGTTTTCCAGGTTCATGTCATTATTTCCAATATACTCAAACATTCCTTTACATATTTCTTCAGCTGATCCAGAATTCACAGAATAATGGCCCAAATAATCTGAACCAGGTTCTCTCACTAAAGTGATATGTTCTTCTGTTACCTTCTTCTGATATACTTTGGACTCTTTTTTTTCTTGGAAGAGTGTACAATCTTTTCGACCATCAAAATAGATTCCTCTGATTGGGACCTGATTTTGATCTTTCATAATTTCTGATCTCTTCTTTTGTCTTTCTCTTCTGATTTTACTCCTATCCACTACTTCAGATGTATTTTCAATAGAAACTTCTCCAATATCTTGCAATACTGCACTAACAATGAATGCTGCAGCTCGATCTGAAACTGCAGTCCTGTCACAAGCAGTAGTCACTGAAGGTAGATTTGTAGTTTTCCTTTTCTTGAATAATTGTTCTTCAGGTTGTTCGAGCTTTCTCTTCGAGCTAACTGGCTCTGGAAATGTATCGTCTGATATTTCGCCAGATTCACTTTCACTATTTGATGTCGATGATGATAATTCAACATTTGTATCCTGCAATTTCTCCTGTGAATATTCTTTGGTGAGCCTCACAGCTTCTTTTTGCTTTCTTAGAAACGTAGATGCTTTTTTCTTTGAGAGTGTAATATCTACTCTATCAATAAACAGTTTTCTTTCACTCCTTTGATATAAGAGGAACGTCACTTCTTCCTTTGGAACCGTTTTTTCTTTGGGACAAGAACATTGTGTTAGTACTTTGCACTTGCACGCTGCAATGTCAAAAAGTTTCGTGTGTGCTTCTTTTTTGAACATATCAATCTTTGCTTTGTAAGCTTCAGAATTTTTTCTGCTTTGGTATGGCTTCATAATGACACGATACTTTTCGTGGTAGCTTCTGAACATTGTTTCAATTCGCCTGTCTGACAGAATTGGGACGGAAGCACTTTCCAAAATTGTTTTCAATTTATCAACAACTTGTTCTAATATTTGAGATATTGAAGGATCTTTATTAGTATTCTGTTTCAAATCGTTTCTTACAAACAAGTAATATTTAAAAACTCCTTCGTATGTAGGAAGATTCCTGTGCCACAAATCTTCCCCCATACCAAACATGGGGCACTCAGTTGAGGGCCCTGGTTGATTTTGCACAAACTCGAGACATTTTGAAAGTATACAAATCTGAAAAAGAGAGCTAACATCAATTATACGTTAATTTCAGTTAATAGTACATGTCAAACTTAGGGCAACACAATACAGAAATGCAAAATATATAAGAAATATAGTTTAGACTATCTGAGTAACGCCAACAACAGAACACCCACCTGCTACGAGAGCGACAGCTACACTGAACCGAGGTACTCACGTGACAGCTGAGTGAGCTGACTATAGAAAGCGGTTTTTAGAGAATAGAAACTTTTTTTAAAGGTTGACTGAGCTATTTTTATACAAGTGTGAATAAATTCTTGTCTATTGTGCATCGTGGACTCTTCTGTAATTATTGGTTAAAATCTGCTTTTTTCAATTTTTTTCAATATTGAAGGTCATTGTGGCACTGAAGATATTAATGTTATGATTTTAAATTTATACCAGCTTATTTCCTCACTACTCCACACATTTTCCACACTAGCCAATTTGAAAATTCGAAAAATGAGATTTCACTCCGCCCTAATGTATATATATATACACATATATATACACGTGTATATATATATATGTATATATATATATATATATATATACACGTGTATATATATGTATGTATATATATATGTATATATATATTACACGTGTATATATATATGTATATATATATTATGTGTATATATATATATATACACGTGTATATATATATGTATATATATATATATATATATATATATATATATATATATATATATATACATATAATATATACACGTGTGTATATATGTGTATATATATATTACAGTATATATATATACACACACACGTGTGTATATATATATGTGTTAACCCCTCCGTCTATGGCCCTGAGTCGGTTCGGAATCGACGGGGGTTCTAGTTAGGAGGCAGCAACGGATATTTCTTCTATAACATTCTAATTCTTTTCGGTCGCCTCTTGTTAAACTCTTGGCTACAGACTCGCCAGACTGTTATGCCAATATCTTCTATGGTGCTTGGGTTGTCTCTTTCTCTCGCTTTATGGGTCGACGATTATTAATTCTTCTCTTGCTATAATACTCTGATACTTTCTCTTGGTACTAAAATTATCGACTTTTCTTTTATAACTTATCGACTTAACTGACTAAGTTCTTCTGAAGATAACCCAACTCAAGGGGAAAAATAAAAAGTTTCTCTTACTCTAATTTACTTCTTAAAAAATGTACAGTTAGTTCTCTGAATTTACAGGGGTAGAGGTTCGACCTCTTTCGACCATGGCTCAGGCCGGAATCTAAAAATTAAGGAGGCAAGGGGCCTCTGTCCCCTCCTCCCAGCGAGGCTGCTAACAAAGGAGTCGTAATGAAGTACCGTAACGAAGTGACTTAATGAAGTGCCGTAATTTTACAAATACATGTATAATATAAACCTAAATGTTTGGGGGAAGACAGTTGAAGGTTAAGTTTCCCCCTTTTAAACACATGATCAGATGTTTGAAATATTCCAAATAAAAATTTAAAAAAATAAAAATAAAAACTAATCGTATATTTTTGCCGAGTCTTCATTTGTGAAGACGATATCATTTCGTAATAGTACATAGGTACAATTTAAGTTCATCACTGAGCACATTTTCGTTTTGGTCTATTACAATTATGATTACAATTACCAATTAATTCATATTCACTTATTGTTTAATTACACTTCCATTTAAAGTACATTCTTACATTACCGTATATATTAAATCATTACATTTAATTACTGTTTCAATGAAGTACATTACAAGTTATTATTAATTACAGTTTCATTAAAGTACATTACGTTATATTAAATTAAAGTATTACAGTTAATTACAATTAAACAGTTACTATAACTTTGTTTTGTTTTTTTACAGTGTTTCATATTAATAGACAATTAAGATGTTAGAAATATAATACAAAGTACATGGGCACATACGGTATGGATTTATATACAACATAATATGTTATAATATGTTATAAATTTGAAATCAGAGGGACAGGAGGTTTCACGTTTTCAGATGTTTGATTTATGCTGATTTGCGAATTGCGTACACTTGCATAAGCGTTTATGAATATCTTGCGAGGGTGAACGCACTTGAAAAAAATAATAAAAAAAACAATACGAGAACGTATTTGAGCGTTTTCGAACGAATGCAAAAGTTTTGCGTTTCATAGATTGACACGAGTAAAAATGAATATTTAATAAAATTTATATAGGATAATGATCAAGGGAAATTAATGACGGGAAAATGTGACGTATGGATGAATATGGTTGAATAATAATATTTATACTACATAACACCACAACATTATTACTAAAGAATTTACCATACATTGAATACGGAAGATGTCCAAATACTAAGAACGTGATTCAGTGTACAAAGTATGGGAAACGTAAAGAGAATAAAGTTATTTTATGACGTCATAGTGTATAAGTCATTATTAGAAAAGATGAATTAGAAAAATACAGTAATGAATAAAGAGGTACAAATCGAAATTCTATCCAAAACTCGCTTAGGCAATTTTGATTTCTTATGTAAAAATGAATATGGATTATTCATTGTTCATTTTTACAGTGTTTCCCCCTCTAAAGTGGTATTAATACAATAATATAATACAATTAATACAATATAATAGAATTGAGAAAATAACATCTAACGAATTCAAATTAGATGATGACATTCTTTTTTACAATACAAATTTTTATACAGAGCAAGTGTTATTATATAATATCAAAAAATTCAAAGATTAATACTTTAATTTAGACAAACATTTAAGTTAGACAAACAATGATAGGGTTAAAATTTTTACCAAATTTTATTTTTTCTGTGGGATGAATTACATACATAATGAATAGTAGATAAAAGGGAAAAATATAAATTTTAAAGTTCATGGATTTTCAAGGTTACCATGATAGTACAATTCATAACTAATTTTATTGACTATTGTAGGTAAAAATAGAATTACGTAATGGATGATGTATAGACCTGTGGTCTAGTGTGTATTTTTGTGTACTAGGTACAAAGTGTGTATCTTACAATTTCGAGGGACAGATTAGCTGAGAGGATTGTTAAATTAACTGAATAAATGCATAAGCAAGATATATTAGAAAGCAAAAATGATTAAGACTAAATAGCATAGTTTGCACATACACGCAATGAAATAGTGTATTGTGATATCCAATGATTTTAGCATAAGGTTTGTATATATAGTATATATAGTATACATAGTGTGCATACATGCGTTTTTATTGACTGTTGTAGGTACAATCGAATTACGTAGTGGATGATGTATAGACCTGTGGTCAAATGTGTATTTATGTTTATTGGGTACAGATTGTAGTGGTTGGTGATACGTTCAAAAGGAGAAAGAGGATTTATAGTTGAATAGTTGAAGTTATACGTCAGTGTGCAGATGTATCTATAAATATTGGTAAGAAGCATCTGTAGATGAGTGAGTCGGTACAATAGTATGTAGAATATGAGAGTAATTTGTTCATCCCGTGAAGAACTAGATCATTAGGGGTCATTGGTGGATTAGGATTATATATTTATATATATATACTAAGGAACAGATAAAATAACTTAATAAATGCATGAGCGAGAATTTATATATAGTAAGCAATAATTATGATGTATTATAATGATGATGTTTGCATACGAGTTTTAATGCAAAAGTGACTGGAGGGACGGAACGTAAATGAATTCGAATATGTGTCAAAAGTAATAAAATTCAATTAGGATTATAGATTTTACATAATTAATCAGTTACACGTTTAAGGTAATTAAAAAAAGAAAATAAGAACTTAGAGGACCTTACAATTAATGAAAGTAAATCTAGCGGTATTAAAAATTAAATTTTGAAGATGGAATTAAATACGACTAGTAACATTCCTAGCTATATATGAACTATATTAGTGATGTCACGGATGTGGAATTTAATATCCGCGGATGCGGATGTCATTGCGGATATGAACATTTGAACATCCGCGGATGCGGATGCGAATGCGAATCTATTAATTTTACATCCGCGCGGATGCGGATGCGGATCATCAGCATGTTATCAAGCTCCGTATGCATGATTGTAAAAAATATATAATCATATATTATAAAAAATACTTAAAAATATAACAGATTGACACATGTTACTGGTTTACTAAATACTCAATACGGTACTTACCAATGCTGAAGGGAACTGTCGATGTAGAAAGGAGAGGGGTTTTAGCGTATTTGTATATAATTGTAAATGTCCATCCACTAACCCAACCTCCATCTCAGTCATTAAAAACTATTAAAACTATGAAATATACTTTAATACTTGAAATTTATTAAAGGCAAGTTTGATTTTAAAAATAAAAGTTTCTCTGCCTTTTCTCCCATCAGTCTATTGCGTTTTTCATCGTATATGATGCCTGCACCACTGAACAATCTTTCACTTGGGACACTGCTGGGAGGGCAAGCTAGGTAGCGCCGAGCAAGTTGGCTCAATAAGGAATATTTTTCCTTATTTATCTTCCACCACTGGAGGGAGTTAGTGTCACTAGATGCTCTTTTTTCATTAAAATACATATCAACGATTTCACAAGTTTCTCTTTGCACATCAATCTCTTGTTCTTCTTCACTACTTGATCCCAAGAGCTCGTTCATGACATTATTTAATGAAGATTCAGTTGATATTTTCATTTCTTTATCTTGAGTGTCGGTTCTCAAGCGTTTGTTCGGAGGATTTTCTTGCTCAGCTATAGTTTCCTCACGTGTCTCTGAAAGCAATTGAACAATTTTTTGTTTCACTGTTGTTGTCACGGAAGATGAGCTAAAAAATTTCATCCGTATCCGCACTTATCTAGATGCGGATGCAGAGGCGGATGCGGGTTTTGGGAATGCTACCAATGCGGATGCGAATGCGAATCTCTAAATTTTTGCGGATGCTCCGCATATGCGGACATCCGCGACATCACTAAACTATATAACCATTAACATTAACCAGAAGTATCGGTATGATAATTGAATTAAGAAAATTAAGAATACAAATTAAAAATATAAATCAATTATGCATTTTAATGAGCTAAACATATAGTATACTTAAGAATAAAAAAACACAACTTAACATAAATTGTGGTTATGTTCCATAGTACCAAAGAGGAATTAACCATGGTTGAATCATTTCTCTGGTTGACACTGGGTTCAACTGAGGTTGGGGTGTTAAAACAAAATACAATACAAAGACAATGTTTGGAGTAGGACATTCGGGGGAATTGAGTGACTAAGCAGGGGGTATAAGTCTGAAATTGACAATTACGTCTTTTCGTGAGCACTTTGCTCTTTTTTTAAAAAAAAATTGCTTGTCACACTACTTAGAACAAAAATTAAAAGAGTTGAAACAAAACGGAGGGACGGCATGTTCCTCAGCATAGTAATTTAAAAGGAGTCATTGGGACAAGATCGATTAATTAATTATTACACAACTATTATTATCACATATACATTACAATGATTATCAAAGTCATTACAAACAATTGTAAAAACTGTTTTCGTTACAAACAATAAAATGTCATTTTACCTATATATTTATATACCGCAACAATGGCATGAAAAAGAAAAGACAAATCGGTCAATTTCCTTCTTACAAACAAGAAAAAAGGTTAAACTAAAGACGCAACCCGGTCAATTCAGGTTGAATTAAATTCACTTTTACAACACAAAAAAGGTTGAATTAAATTCTTAACTTACATTTTCTTAAATTAAATTCTCTTAAATTACAAAGAAAAAGTTGAATTCAATTGACTGCATTGAATTGACTTGGAATAAAACTCTCTGACTTGGAATAAAACTCTCTGACTTGGAATAAAACTCTGACTTAGAATAAAACTCTCTGACTTGGAATAAAACTCTCTGACTTGGAATAAAACTCTATCAAGTATTCTTGAAACTAACTTGAACTCTATCAAGTATTCTTGAAACTAACTTGAACTCTATCAAGTATTCTTGAAACTAACTTGAACTCTATCAAGTATTCTTGAAACTAACTTGAACTCTATCAAGTATTCTTGAAACTAACTTGAACTCTATCAAGTATTCTTGAAACTAACTTGAACTCTATCAAGTATTCTTGAAACTAACTTGAACTCTATCAAGTATTCTTGAAACTAACTTGAACTCTATCAAGTATTCTTGAAACTAACTTGAACTCTATCAAGTATTCTTGAAACTAAAACTGTCTAACTTGAACGCTTGTCAAGTATTTCTATAAATCTCTGGGGCGGTTGTCCCTTTTGGCGCAACCTTCTGACTTCAAAACTGACTTCAAAAAATGACTTCAAAATTACTTCAAGTATCTCTCTAAATTTATAAACTCTCTATAAACACTCTCTTTCTTAATTTGCAAGTCAATTCAATTCCATAATTTGAAAAAAATTGCAAACAAAAATAAAAAATGTAAACAACATTTCACTCTAATGTACGCGAAGGTACTGTACTATTATGTTTGATACCTAAAATAAAATTATTGTATACTGAATATAACAGTGAAAATAACTGAAATTAACTCTCTCTTACATTTAACTCGCTCTTACATTTAACTCGCTCTTACATTTAACTCTCTCTTACATTTAACTCTCTCTTACATTTAACTCTCGCTTACATTTAACTCTCTCTTACATTTAACTCTCTCTTACATTTAACTCTCTCTTACATTTAACTCTCTCTTACATTTAACACTCTCTTACATTTAACACTCTGTTACATTTAACACTCTCTTACATTTAACTTCTGTTACATTTAACTTCTGTTACATTTAACTTCTGTTACATTTAACTTCTGTTACATTTAACTTCTGTTACATTTAACTTTTGTTACATTTAACTTCTTTTACATTTAACTTCTGTTACATTTAACTTCTGTTACATTTAACTTCTGTGAAAATTAGTTTCACTAAAAAAAATGTATCACTGGTGTCTGAAATGTTCACTGTGTTTCTTGTAAATTCTGACTTGATACTCATTATTAACTGTTAATAATACTGACTTTTCAAGTGTTTATAAATTTAAAAAAAAAAAAAAACTGTACTTAACAAAATTTTCTATCGCGAAATCCTCAGAGACATGTCCTGAAGACGTCTTGCTGGCTACTTCTTCTTGGATGAAAACTAGGCGTGGAGAACTTGGAGTCGTGACACACCGGTTCAAGGGTGGATGTTACGAACTAGAAGTCGTGACACGCCGGTCAACTGGTTTTATCCTGATGCAGGGTAATTTCTATCTTGGCCAAAGAGTGGCCTCTTCTTAAAATATTCTTCTTCTTCTTCTTCTTAAAATATTCTTCTTCTTCTTCTTCTTCTTAAAATATTCTTCTTCTTCTTCTTCTTAAAATATTATTCTTCTTCTTCTTCTTCTTAAAATATTCTTCTTCTTCTTCTTAAAATATTCTTCTTCTTCTTCTTCTTCTTCTTAAAATATTCTTCTTCTTCTTCTTCTTCTTAAAATATTCTTCTTCTTCTTCTTAAAATATTCTTCTTCTTCTTCTTCTTCTTCTTAAAATATTCTTCTTCTTCTTCTTCTTCTTAAAATATTCTTCTTCTTCTTCTTCTTCTTAAAATATTCTCCTTCTTCTTCTTAAAATATTCTTCTTCTTCTTCTTCTTCTTAAAATATTCTTCTTCTTCTTCTTCTTCTTCAAATATTCTTCTTCTTCTTAAAATATTCTTCTTCTTCTTCTTCTTCTTAAAATATTCTTCTTCTTCTTCTTCTTCTTCAAATATTCTTCTTCTTCTTCTTCTTCTTCAAATATTCTTCTTCTTCTTCTTCAAATATTCTTCTTCTTCTTCTTCAAATATTCTTCTTCTTCTTCTTCAAATATTCTTCTTCTTCAAATATTCTTCTTCTTCTTCTTCTTCTTCAAATATTCTTCTTCTTCTTCTTCTTCTTCAAATATTCTTCTTCTTCTTCTTCTTCTTCAAATATTCTTCTTCTTCTTCAAATATTCTTCTTCTTCTTCAAATATTCTTCTTCTTCTTCAAATATTCTTCTTCTTCTTCTTCTTCAAATATGCTTCTTCTTCTTCTTCTTCAAATATTCTTCTTCTTCTTCTTCTTCTTCAAATATTCTTCTTCTTCTTCTTCTTCTTCAAATATTCTTCTTCTTCTTCTTCTTTAAATATTCTTCTTCTTCTTCTTCTTCTTCAGATATTCTTCTTCTTCTTCTTCTTCTTCTTCAAATATTCTTCTTCTTCTTCTTCAAATATTCTTCTTCTTCTTCTTCTTCTTCTTCAAATATTCTTCTTCTTCTTCTTAAAATATTCTTCTTCTTCTTCTTCAAATATTCTTCTTCTTCTTCTTCTTCTTCTTCAAATATTCTTCTTCTTCTTCTTCTTCTTCTTCAAATATTCTTCTTCTTCTTCTTCTTCTTCAAATATTCTTCTTCTTCTTCTTCTTCTTCAAATATTCTTCTTCTTCTTCTTCAAATATTCTTCTTCTTCTTCTTCAAATATTCTTCTTCTTCTTCTTCTTCTTCAAATATTCTTCTTCTTCTTCTTCTTCTTCAAATATTATTCTTCTTCTTCTTCTTCAAATATTCTTCTTCTTCTTCTTTTTCAAATATTCTTCTTCTTCTTCTTCTTCAAATATTCTTCTTCTTCTTCTTCAAATATTCTTCTTCTTCTTCTCTTCTTCTTCAAATATTCTTCTTCTTCTTCTTCTTCTTCAAATATTCTTCTTCTTCTTCTTCTTCAAATATTCTTCTTCTTCTTCTTCTTCTTCAAATATTCTTCTGCTTCTTCTTCTTCTTCAAATATTCTTCTTCTTCTTCTTCTTCTTCTTCAATATTCTTCTTCTTCTTCTTCAAATATTCTTCTTCTTCTTCTTCTTCTTCAAATATTCTTCTTCTTCTTCTTAAAATATTCTTCTTCTTCTTCTTCTTCTTAAAATATTCTTCTTCTTCTTCTTAAAATATTCTTCTTCTTCTTCTTAAAATATTCTTCTTCTTCTTCTTCAAATATTCTTCTTCTTCTTCTTCTTCTTCTTCTTCAAATATTCTTCTTCTTCTTCTTCTTCTTCAAATATTCTTCTTCTTCTTCTTCAAATATTCTTCTTCTTCTTCTTCAAATATTCTTCTTCTTCTTCAAATATTCTTCTTCTTCTTCTTCTTCTTAAAATATTCTTCTTCTTCTTCTTCTTCAAATATTCTTCTTCTTCTTCTTCTTCTTCAAATATTCTTCTTCTTCTTCTTCTTCTTAAAATATTCTTCTTCTTCTTCTTAAAATATTCTTCTTCTTCTTCTTCTTCTTAAAATATTCTTCTTCTTCTTCTTAAAATATTCTTCTTCTTCTTCTTCAAATATTCTTCTTCTTCTTCTTCTTCTTCAAATATTCTTCTTCTTCTTCTTCTTCTTCAAATATTCTTCTTCTTCTTCTTCTTCTTCAAATATTCTTCTTCTTCTTCTTCTTCTTCTTCTTCAAATATTCTTCTTCTACTTCTTCTTCTTCAAATATTCTTCTTCTTCTTCTTCTTCTTCAAATATTCTTCTTCTTCTTCTTCAAATATTCTTCTTCTTCTTCTTCTTCTTCTTAAAATATTCTTCTTCTTCTTCTTCTTCTTCTTCAAATATTCTTCTTCTTCTTCTTCTTCAAATATTCTTCTTCTTCTTCTTCTTCTTCAAATATTCTTCTGCTTCTTCTTCTTCTTCAAATATTCTTCTTCTTCTTCTTCTTCTTCTTCAAATATTCTTCTTCTTCTTCTTCAAATATTCTTCTTCTTCTTCTTCTTCTTCAAATATTCTTCTTCTTCTTCTTAAAATATTCTTCTTCTTCTTCTTCTTCTTAAAATATTCTTCTTCTTCTTCTTAAAATATTCTTCTTCTTCTTCTTAAAATATTCTTCTTCTTCTTCTTCAAATATTCTTCTTCTTCTTCTTCTTCTTCTTCTTCAATATTCTTCTTCTTCTTCTTCTTCTTCAAATATTCTTCTTCTTCTTCTTCAAATATTCTTCTTCTCTTCTTCAAATATTCTTCTTCTTCTTCAAATATTCTTCTTCTTCTTCTTCTTCTTAAAATATTCTTCTTCTTCTTCTTCTTCAAATATCTTCTTCTTCTTCTTCTTCAAATATTCTTCTTCTTCTTCTTCTTCTTAAAATATTCTTCTTCTTCTTCTTAAAATATTCTTCTTCTTCTTCTTCTTCTTAAAATATTCTTCTTCTTCTTCTTAAAATATTCTTCTTCTTCTTCTTCAAATATTCTTCTTCTTCTTCTTCTTCTTCAAATATTCTTCTTCTTCTTCTTCTTCAAATATTCTTCTTCTTCTTCTTCTTCTTCAAATATTCTTCTTCTTCTTCTTCTTCTTCAAATATTCTTCTTCTTCTTCTTCTTCTTCTTCTTCAAATATTCTTCTTCTACTTCTTCTTCTTCAAATATTCTTCTTCTTCTTCTTCAAATATTCTTCTTCTTCAATATTCTTCTTCTTCAAATATTCTTCTTCTTCAAATATTCTTCTTCTTCAAATATTCTTCTTCTTCAAATATCCTTCTTCTTCTTCTTCAAATATTCTTCTTCTTCTTCTTCAAATAATCTTCTTCTTCTTCTTCAAATATTCTTCTTCAAATCTTCTTTTTCTTCTTCTTCAAATATTCTTCTTCAAATCTTCTTTTTCTTCAAATATTCTTCTTCTTCAAATATTCTTCTTCTTCTTCTTCTTCAAATATTCTTCTTCTTCTTCTTCTTCAAATATTCTTCTTCTTCTTCTTCTTCAAATATTCTTCTTCTTCTTCTTCAAATATTCTTCTTCTTCTTCTTCAAATATTCTTCTTCTTCTTCTTCAAATATTCTTCTTCGTCTTCTTCAAATATTCTTCTTCTTCTTCTTCAAATATTCTTCTTCTTCTTCTTCAAATATTCTTCTTCTTCTTCAAATATTCTTCTTCTTATTCTTCTTCTTCTTCAAATATTCTTCTTCTTCTTCTTCTTCTTCAAATATTCTTCTTCTTCTTCTTCTTCTTCTTCTTCAAATATTCTTCTTCAAATCTTCTTCTTCTTCAAATATTCTTCTTCAAATCTTCTTCTTCTTCAAATATTCTTCTTCTTCTTCTTCAAATATTCTTCTTCAAATCTTCTTCTTCTTCAAATATTCTTCTTCTTCAAATATTCTCTTCTTCTTCAAATATTGTTGTTCTTCTTCTTCTTCTTCAAATATTCTTCTTCTTCTTCTTCAAAATATTCTTCTTCTTCTTCTTCTTCAAATATTCTTCTTCTTCTTCTTCAAATATTCTTCTTCTTCTTCTTCAAATATTCTTCTTCTTCTTCTTCTTCTTAAAATATTCTTCTTCTTAAAATATTCTTCTTCTTAAAATATTCTTCTTCTTAAAATATTCTTCTTCTTAAAATATTCTTCTTCTTCTTCTTAAAATATTCTTCTTCTTCTTCTTAAAATATTCTTCTGCTTCTTCTTCTTAAAATATTTCTTCTGCTTCTTCTTCTTAAAATATTCTTCTGCTTCTTCTTCTTAAATATTCTTCTGCTTCTTCTTCTTAAAATATTCTTCTGCTTCTTCTTCTTAAAATATTCTTCTTCTTCTTCTTAAAATATTCTTCTTCTTCTTCTTCTTCTTCAAATATTTCTTCTTCTTCTTCAAATATTCTTCTTCTTCTTCTTCAAATATCTTTTCTTCTTCTTCTTCTTCTTCAAATATTCTTCTTCTTCTTCTTCTTCTTCAAATATTATTCTTCTTCTTCTTCTTCAAATATTCTTCTTCTTCTTCTTTTTCAAATATTCTTCTTCTTCTTCTTCTTCTTCAAATATTCTTCTTCTTCTTCTTCAAATATTCTTCTTCTTCTTCTTCTTCTTCTTCAAATATTCTTCTTCTTCTTCTTCTTCTTCAAATATTCTTCTTCTTCTTCTTCTTCAAATATTCTTCTTCTTCTTCTTCTTCTTCAAATATTCTTCTGCTTCTTCTTCTTCTTCAAATATTCTTCTTCTTCTTCTTCTTCTTCTTCAAATATTCTTCTTCTTCTTCTTCAAATATTCTTCTTCTTCTTCTTCTTCTTCAAATATTCTTCTTCTTCTTCTTAAAATATTCTTCTTCTTCTTCTTCTTCTTAAATATTCTTCTCTTCTTCTTAAAATATTCTTCTTCTTCTTCTTAAAATATTCTTCTTCTTCTTCTTCAAATATTCTTCTTCTTCTCTTCTTCTTCTTCTTCAAATCTTCTTCTTCTTCTTCTTCTTCTCAAATATTCTTCTTCTTCTTCTTCAAATCTTCTTCTTCTTCTTCTTCAAATCTTCTTCTTCTTCTTCAAATATTCTTCTTCTTCTTCTTCTTCTTAAAATCTTCTTCTTCTTCTTCTTCTTCAAATCTTCTTCTTCTTCTTCTTCTTCTTCAAATCTTCTTCTTCTTCTTCTTCTTCTTAAAATCTTCTTCTTCTTCTTCTTAAAATCTTCTTCTTCTTCTTCTTCTTCTTAAATATTCTCTTCTTCTTCTTAAAATCTTCTTCTTCTTCTTCTTCAAATATTCTTCTTCTTCTTCTTCTTCTTCAAATTTTTCTTCTTCTTCTTCTTCTTCAAATATTCTTCTTCTTCTTCTTCTTCTTCAAATATTCTTCTTCTTCTCTTCTTCTTCTTCTTCAAATATTCTTCTTCTACTTCTTCTTCTTCAAATATTCTTCTTCTTCTTCTTCTTCTTCAAATATTCTTCTTCTTCTTCTTCAAATATTCTTCTTCTTCTTCTTCTTTCTTCTTCAAATATTCTTCTTCTTCTTCTTCTTCTTCAAATATTCTTCTTCTTCTTCTTCTTCAAATATTCTTCTTCTTCTTCTTCTTCTTCAAATATTTTCTGCTTCTCTTCTTCTTCAAATATTCTTCTCTTCTTCTTCTTCTTCTTCAAATATTCTTCTTCTTCTTCTTCAAATATTCTTCTTCTTCTTCTTCTTCTTCAAATATTCTTCTTCTTCTTCTTAAAATATTCTTCTTCTTCTTCTTCTCTTAAAATATTCTTCTTCTTCTTCTTAAAATATTCTTCTTCTTCTTCTTAAAATATTCTTCTTCTTCTTCTTCAAATATTCTTCTTCTTCTTCTTCTTCTTCTTCTTCAAATATTCTTCTTCTTCTTCTTCTTCTTCAAATATTCTTCTTCTTCTTCTTCAAATATTCTTCTTCTTCTTCTTCAAATATTCTCTTCTTCTTCAAATATTCTTCTTCTTCTTCTTCTTCTTAAAATATTCTTCTTCTTCTTCTTCTTCAAATATTCTTCTTCTTCTTCTTCTTCTTCAAATATTCTTCTTTCTTCTTCTCTTCTTAAAATATTCTTCTTCTTCTTCTTAAAATATTTCTTCTTTCTTCTTCTTCTTCTTAAAATATTCTTCTTCTTCTTCTTAAATATTCTTCTTCTTCTTCTTCAAATATTCTTCTTCTTCTTCTTCTTCTTCAAATATTCTTCTTCTTCTTCTTCTTCTTCAAATATTCTTCTTCTTCTTCTTCTTCTTCAAATATTCTTCTTCTTCTTCTTCTTCTTCAAATATTCTTCTTCTTCTTCTTCTTCTTCTTCTTCAAATATTCTTCTTCTACTTCTTCTTCTTCAAATATTCTTCTTCTTCTTCTTCAAATATTCTTCTTCTTCAATATTCTTCTTCTTCAAATATTCTTCTTCTTCAAATATTCTTCTTCTTCAAATATTCTTCTTCTTCAAATATCCTTCTTCTTCTTCTTCAAATATTCTTCTTCTTCTTCTTCAAATAATCTTCTTCTTCTTCTTCAAATATTCTTCTTCAATCTTCTTTTTCTTCTTCTTCAAATATTCTTCTTCAAATCTTCTTTTTCTTCAAATATTCTTCTTCTTCAAATATTCTTCTTCTTCTTCTTCTTCAAATATCTTCTTCTTCTTCTTCTTCAAATATTCTTCTTCTTCTTCTTCTTCAAATATTCTTCGTCTTCTTCTTCAATATTCTTCTTCTTCTTCTTCAATATTCTTCTTCTTCTTCTTCAAATATTCTTCTTCGTCTTCTTCAAATATTCTTCTTCTTCTTCTTCAAATATTCTTCTTCTTCTTCTTCAAATATTCTTCTTCTTCTTCAAATATTCTTCTTCTTATTCTTCTTCTTCTTCAAATATTCTCTTCTTCTTCTTCTTTCAAATATTCTTCTTCTTCTTCTCTTCTCTCTTCAAATATTCTTCTTCAAATCTTCTTCTTCTTCAAATATTCTTCTTCAAATCTTCTTCTTCTTCAAATATTCTTCTTCTTCTTCTTCAAATATTCTTCTTCAAATCTTCTTCTTCTTCAAATATTCTTCTTCTTCAAATATTCTTCTTCTTCTTCAAATATTGTTCTTCTTCTTCTTCTTCTTCAAATATTCTTCTTCTTCTTCTTCAAATATTCTTCTTCTTCTTCTTCTTCTTCAAATATTCTTCTTCTTCTTCTTCAAATATTCTTCTTCTTCTTCTTCAAATATTCTTCTTCTTCTTCTTCTTCTTAAAATATTCTTCTTCTTAAAATATTCTTCTTCTTAAAATATTCTTCTTCTTAAAATATTCTTCTTCTTAAAATATTCTTCTTCTTCTTCTTAAAATATTCTTCTTCTTCTTCTTAAAATATTCTTCTGCTTCTTCTTCTTAAAATATTCTTCTGCTTCTTCTTCTTAAAATATTCTTCTGCTTCTTCTTCTTAAAATATTCTTCTGCTTCTTCTTCTTAAAATATTCTTCTGCTTCTTCTTCTTAAAATATTCTTCTTCTTCTTCTTAAAATATTCTTCTTCTTCTTCTTAAAATATTCTTCTTCTTCTTCTTAAAATATTCTTCTTCTTCTTCATAAAATATTCTTCTTCTTCTTCTTAAAATATTCTTCTTCTTCTTAAAATATTCTTCTTCTTCTTCTTAAAATATTCTTCTTCTTCTTCTTAAAATATTCTTCTTCTTCTTCTTCTTAAAATATTCTTCTTCTTCTTCTTCTTAAAATATTCTTCTTCTTCTTAAAATATTCTTCTTCTTCTTAAAATATTCTTCTTCTTCTTAAAATATTCTACTTCTTCTTAAAATATTCTTCTTCTTAAAATATTCTTCTTCTTAAAATATTCTTCTCCTTAAAATATCCTACTTAAAATATACTTCTTAAAATCTTGGTAGTAGGGTCTCCAAATGTTTAAACTCTTGCTTCTTCTATGTGTTTATCCAGGCTATAGGGTCGCCACTCTGTTAACCCCTCCGTCTATGGCCCTGAGTCGGTTCGGAATCGACGGGGGTTCTAGTTAGGAGGCATCAACGGATATTTCTTCTATTACATTCTAATTCTTTTCGGTCACCTCTTCTTAAACTCTTGGCTACAGACTTGCCAGACTGTTATGCCAATATCTTCTATGGTGCTTGGGTTGTCTCTTTCTCTCGCTTTATGGGTCGACGATTATTAATTCTTCTCTTGCTATAATACTCTGATACTTTCTCTTGGTACTAAAATTATCGACTTTTCTTTTATAACTTATCGACTTAACTGACTAAGTTCTTCTGAAGATAACCCAACTCAAGGGGAAAAATAAAAAGTTTCTCTTACTCTAATTTACTTCTTAAAAAAATGTACAGTTAGTTCTCTGAATTTACACGGGTAGAGTTTCGACCTCTTTCGACCATGGCTCAGTCCGGAATCTAAAAATTAAGGAGGCAAGGGGCCTCTGTCCCCTCCTCGCAGCGAGGCTGCTAACAAAGGAGTCGTAATGAAGTACCGTAACGAAGTGACTTGATGAAGTGCCGTAATTTTACAAATACATGTATAATATAAACCTAAATGTTTGGGGGAAGACAGTTGAAGGTTAAGTTTCCCCCATTTAAACACATGATCAGATGTTTGAAAGATTCCATATAAAAAAATAAAAATAAAATAAAAACTAATCGTATATTTTTGCCGAGTCTTCATTTGTGAAGACGATATCATTTCGTAATAGTACATAAGTACAATTTAAGTACATCACTGAGCACATTTTCGTTTTGGTCTATTACAATTATGATTACAATTACCAATTAATTCATATTCACTTATTGTTTAATAACACTTCCATTTAAAGTACATTCTTACATTACCGTATATATTAAATCATTACATTTAATTACAGTTTTAATGAAGTACATTACAAGTTATTATTAATTACAGTTTCATTAAAGTACATTACGTTATATTAAATTAAAGGATTACAGTTAATTACAATTAAACAGTTACTATAACTTTGTTTTGTTTTTTTACAGTGTTTCATATTAATAGACAATTAAGATGTTAGAAATATAATACAAAGTACATGGGCACATACGGTATGGATTTATATACAACATAATATGCTATAATATGTTATAAATTTGAAATCAGAGGGACAGGAGGTTTCACGTTTTCAGATGTTTGATTTATGCTGATTTGCGAATT